>CM017559.1:1886200-2045231 GCA_007844125.1 Sinonovacula constricta
GGACACTGTGCTTTAACGCGTACGCCAACATTGTCGAATAATTTACTTAATGTCCCTGGTACCAAATAATAATCTAAAGGACAAACATCTATAAAGATTAAATATGATTAAGCAAATAACTGATCGTGAATGCTCGAACCAATTACGCTTGTCAATAGAAAGAAGTCGTTTTCTTCATACTTATATGAATTTAGCAGGTGATTATGCGAGCAGCATAACCATAAACTCACACTTGCATCTTATGTTTATGTATAAGCAATGAGTCCAGTCCATTTTTGTCTCTGGTGTTTCGTTTTCATTGCAACGAAGATCCTGCTTACGAGCATTATGTCAGCACGAGACAATTAATTGCAACGTCAGTGAATACACTGTGCAGACGAAAAAGATAACAGTTCATCTATCAGTTTAATCAACAGAAAGAACACTGCTTGCATTCGGCGTTTCACACATTTAACAGTGTTATAATACTAAATGTTCATTTGGCTTATTGTTATCACCAGGAATGAAAATCGGTTCAAATTATGTGTTTTATGGATGTGATGATGAAGACCTTATAGTGACAACACGCACTTACCACATAGACTAACTGGGGACCAATTATTCCGGCAACCCTCGCTACAGTGCTCAGAGTACCAAACCCAATGTTCCTGAAATACAAATTGCGATTGAATGTTAAGGTTTCGTAAGTTAGCTTGTTGTTCATCTATAGCTCATGCATGTCAGGTAAACTTGCTTAATAGTGTTTCAAATACATAATAGAGATGAAGTTGCATGAAACCGTAACGGAAAATCAATGTCAAACCTGAATATTGCTCCTATATAGTATTTAAAAGCTTCTGAAACTTTAACCAAAAAGATTGTACAATAAATACAATGTGATTTTAATGATATTAAATTACACCAAGCGTTAACTATCTAAATATGTTCAATCTGTTTGTGAGCTAAATGCTTTGACAAGTTCCCAAGAACTCAGTTTAAAAGGTCAAAAACCTAAACAGTCCAAAACAACGATGATGCACCATCCAATAAAATTGATACTGAAATAACGTTTTTTGCCTATGTATTGTTTTCTAACATGAAGGAAATCATTAAACGAAACTATTCCTCAGATCGATCGCTTACCGTCTATCTGTTTTAAAGAAAGTGCCAAAAAGATCAACGAAATATATACATATAGCAGCACTGTAAAGTGATTTTAAAAAAATAAACAACAACAAACAAACACCCACAGATGACCCAATGAAGTTAGTACTTAATACCAACAATTGTAGATAAGACGATCCAGAATTATATTTACACATTTTCCGTCAGCCTAATTTAAATTCTTTTTTAAATACGCACACTGGTACACAGTAATGCTATAGATCTTAAAACATATTTATTAAATAAAAATAAGACTTGTTTATCACATACTGCTGACATTACACCATTATGATTGTGCTTTTATAAAGTTGTAAGTTGTATATATAAGTTGTTTAATATATTATTATATGATTTTAAATTTACCGTATAACAGTAGGATACACCTCTATAGTCATTGTTTGGACCGTACCCCATGCTCCCTGTATGCCCATGTTTGCAATCATTGCACTAATGTTGGTTATCAGGCCTCGGTGAGGGGTATCTGCAATATTCCCCATTAAACGAACACATATTGTGAATGGAAGGATGGTTTCAAAAAAGTATCTATTAAACAATCAATTTATTATAACAAAGTTTATTTTCATTGAAATTAGCACGAATATCTCATTTCTATTCACTATTTAAAATTTATGTCTTGCCCTTTCTTTCTTTGTGTCTTCTTCATCTGTGTGTATATGTATAAGAATGTTTTTCTTTGAATGCAGTGTAATGTTCATCATAAATAAACATGATGAGAATACATGTTTGACTTATTTTCGCCATAAACATTTTACCAATGCGTTGCACGGCGGCTGCCACTAATCCACCAAGGCATGTGACCACGAAGCAAGCAATGGATGCGCGTCTTCGGCCTATCCTGGTGTTAACAGAAATGAAAAGCATCTTGTTACTACACACAGGATTATACAGACATTTACACACATGTCTCGTACAGAAGACTATGCTCAAGCGGACAAAGTCGACCTTGACACAGTTAATCTTGCAAATGGATATACCAAAGAGGCAAACGATTTTGCAAAATGTTTAGTAACATTATTTCCTCCATATTGAGCCATTCAGAAAGTTGTTAATTGCCGACCTCACTATGTTACTTGTAGCTAGACGACGTATATTATTGATATACCATCTTTCTGCAACACCCACAAAAACATGAAATATTTAACAAAAAAACTTTTTTTGCGTAAATGGCAAATCAAACTTAAAAAGGCAGCTCATTTATACTGTGGTCATGGTAATGGATAACTCACAATTAACAAGGGACATAGTTTGTGTTTATTGTTTCTGGGTGCACACGACTATACAGAGACATTTTTATTTAAAATCTGATACTGTGTTTGCCTGTACGTATACAGCAAGACGTACAGTTGCATATTAAGGGTTTATTCCTAATAAAGCCGATATATTACAAACGTTAAACGAGACCGACAGGGTTTATAAATTAACCAGGCCAGGAAAAGCTGTCGAAGAGGACATGAAGAGCTTTATTATACCAGCGACATCATGTGTTGGATTATCAGAAAATTTCATCAAAATCCTTGTCAGTTACTATTAAAATTTGCAAAATGTGCGTGTATCTTAATAAAAATTCTTGAAATTTGATAGTGGGCGAAATAGGGAGAATTGTTCACAGTGAAAAAAGATCAAATGCTTACGTGCGGATAGTGTTAAAACTCTGCTTCCGAAATATGATTAGATAGGGAACAAAAATCAACAAAATGGGATGAGTTATATCGAAGTTTAGGTAAAGGGACATTTTTACTGACCTAAGCCGTTTACGCGAACAAAAGGGTGATTAAAGCTGATAGTAAACTTATTAGTGGATGTCTACTCTACTCAATTGACACTTCGGAGCATATAACGGGTACGCCAATTAACATGCCAATTAAAGTATGTTATAAATGGTCCAACTGTATGCATCAAACGGGTCCCCTGTCAATTAGTGGCTCTGACAATTGACTACTAGTAACAAAGGAAGTCGTAATTGACAGGGGCCAACTGACACGTGGTTTGCTGGAGTGTTTAAAAACAATATTGTTAATATTAATAACAAGTCAGTCAATTATCGATTATAGTAAAGCGTTATTATTATTATTTGCTTCCGAATTTACTTTCGCGCGAAAGAGTATGTTTCCGAGATTGCGCGAAATTTCGCGCCAGCAAAATTAAAAGATACCACAGTATAAAGCGCTTCGTTTTTTATAACAAAGTTGGGAATAACATGTTATGAAGTACGTTGGTACATTATAAACTCTTCAAACTAATGTTAGAATAGAGATTGTAGTTATACAGCATCAAAATTAGTGTGATAAGAATGCATGTCTTTATTTCTATCTTCATAGACGGCATATCTACTATATAAAAAGGATGTAAATGCACTGACCCAAACAAAAAGCTACAAAGCGACGCATATATTCGTAAAAAGCAAATCTGCCCATATGCGTTATCATAATTATTAACTATCTGAATAGGTAAAGGAAGAAACTTACTTGTTCAGCAGGAAAGACACGATGAATTTAATAGGCATACTCGTTATAGCAAACAAAAATATGTTTAAATACACATTTCCCGACAATGCTTGAATCCCGTATTGCAAGGCATAGGCTACAAGTCCTAGAGCTGACCTGAAATGATATATTCATAAATTACATTGGCATTCAGTATTTAAAAAAACTAGCACTTTCATATCACTGTATTTATAAAGTAAAGTATAAAGTACCGAAAAGTGATTATTTAACATAACTCTCAAAAAAGTACAGACAGATAACTAAATGCCCGTTTTAATCATTAACTATATAATTGCAAGATAGAATAAGAACATGGGTTTAGGCATTGACATTACGACTTTTATTTCGTAATGTCTTTTGCAGAGTGTATATGCTGGCAGCAATACCTACCAGTTCAAAGCAGAAAGCAATGTGATCTTGATTAAATGTCTGGTTCTGAACAAATCCCTGAACGTGTATTTCCTATCGGGTTTATCCTCAATTGCTTGGACACTTATGCTCATTTCATTTAACTTCCGTTTGTTAAATTTAGCCACGCCTTCAAGGACACGTCGGGCGTCATCATGACGATCATGTGCAATGTACCAGCGGAAACTCTCAGGAATAACCCTAGAGAAGAAAATGAGTGGAAGTTAGTACTTACCTGATGTAAGGGTAATACCTAAAGCAAAATATATTTAAAGCAAAATCAAATTGAACAACTTTCAAAATATATTCATGTTTCCTAGAGACTTCATGGACACGGCCGTGGTGTTATGAGTATTTATTCTGAACTTTATAATGCTGTGCTACCTATTTCCTATTAATTTTGCTAACAATTTGTATATAATCACAAACATTTATTGATAAAGGCTTAGTGAGAAGCAAACAATGCACAGCCTGTCCAAACAGGTCCAAATGGGGGCATGCTAATTTGGATCTACATTAGTTACATATGCTTGATCAATTCGTACTGAAGAGTTAAAAAACTTTATTTTAAATTAAAAGGTATGATTTTATAGTTTCGAAAGAAATAATCTATACATTACCACCAAAACAAAAGACAAATTACAGCCAATCCTGTGCAGAGGATATGCAGGTATTGCCAATCATCTATTAGCCAGCCGAGCAGAGCAAAAGCGCTACTCTGTATCTGCCATGATGGAAAATTAACAATCCATGTCCGCCATTTTGCCAGCGTGAATTCGGACATCAAGTTGTATTGAACTGTCATGAAGAAGCCCGCACCGATGCCAATAAAAAATCTACATGCGCCAAACATTATCCAATGGGAGGAGAAATACGCTACAAGGCTTCCTACGCTGATCATCAGCACCCCGAAGAAGTAAGGAAATTTTCGGCCAAAAAGATCAGCCAGTTGTCCACCAATTGGATTCCCAAACAACATACCGAAAGCCTGCAAGCTCATCAGCAGGCTAGGAATGAAGGCTTGGTCACACACAAGGCCGAACTACAAAGAATTACAAATAATATATAAATAAGTTTAATACAGAAAAAAGCTTATAATTTAATATAACTAAAATATTTACCGTACCCTAATCCTAAACATTTACTAAGGATCAAAAGGCAAAACCTAGATTAAATCGACTTAAACAGCCAAAACGGTTACAATAGCATGTAAATTCTACCTAATATTATAAAGTTATTAGCTCTGCTAGCTAATAGCTATTATAGTTGGCTCGATTCGATTCTGACAGAGCATGATTCCACGATGCGTTTGCGCCAAGTTATATTCGGAATCAATGATAAATTTAAAATAAACAAATTAATATATACTTATTGCAAACTGATTTATTCGACCATAAGATAAAAAAGCTTGATGGAGGGTGCATTTATGCATCAAACGATTATTTGCACCAAGCGACGAATTACAAACAAGCAATACGAATCTATTCGAAATACTTGCAATATATATAGACGTGTTTGCAGTCGTTCTAGATAGATATTTTCTCATTTCACTAATTATCACTTTCATTCATGATCACGTTAAATCTTCACAATTCAGAAGATTTTTATGATAGTCCAGCCGAATCACATTAACAAGAAGACAAGTTTTAGCATAAAAGTTCGTTTATGTGGCACGCTAAATCTCACTTGCTTATTGCGCTACGTCACTCATGCATCTTTTAGTAAACAATATATATTTTTAAGTATTTTGCTGTAAAACATAATTCGGTGTATGTATAAGGATATTGTGTGCATTCTTTTCACATAATACATCATTGTAAACGTTACATTTGATGTTCATTATTGTGCGTTTAAGTAGTTTGATATTGTTAATTAAGAAAAGCAGTGCCACATTTCTGACGGAATAAAAAGCGGAATTGGTAAACCAAATTGCAGTAAACAAGCCTAAAACAAATTAATTTTAGTAAATAACTAATTTACTTCGGATACTACTGTATGTGAGCCGTCGAACACGAAATTGGTGCAGACACTGCTATTATAAGTTGAGCAGGACTTTGACATCGGATCGGAGCCATTGCGAGAGATATTCACATCGAGAGGGATATCATGACATCTCCAAGGCGGTGTCCTGGCGGACACAAGTAGTGTTGTGTAGGCGAAATTGACGACTGTCTTGACGAAGTGTGTGATAATAACCAGTCGGAGCTGGAAGCGACCACATCCCCCCAGGTTCTCGATAATCTCCTCTGGGTTATGTGGCTTGCTCATGGCGGTCAGGCGTCGGACACGTGGTAGAAGTTATGGCTGGACAACACCAATATAAATCAATTACGTGAAAAGAAATTAATAAAACATAGTGTGATATATTCTGTTATTCGTGTTATCATATTTTTACTCGCAGTTTTGCACTACCATGTTATGCCAAAGATGTCCAAGAGGGGTACCTCCAGTAACACTAGAAATGAAAACTTTTATGTGTAAAGATATTACATCAATTGAATATTTATTGTGCATTTACCATTAAAATACATTTAAAATCTTTAAAACTCCACTCCCTTCTTTAGATTATTGACTTTGTGTTTATTTACAATGTTTGTTTTTAATGCGTTCATAATACATACACTTAAATGCCTCGTCGGCGAGAAGCAAGATGTATTGATTTGTTCGGACACAAATGTTCAAAATACAAAGAAAGTTTCAATATGCCTACAGGAAACTTATAAAAAAAAACGAAATCATTTGCCTCTTTATAATACTAACACAATTTACCCGCTAAGCTTGTAGGAACAGGTTCAAAACAGAAATAACCCTTCGCTGATTACTTTACAAAGCACATATTGTGATTCGGAGATTACACGAGAAACTCTGTATCATTAGTTTATCGTGAACCTCACCGTGTTCGGTTCGAACAAGAAGTGGAAAGAGTATAAAAATCAGGACGCCCAAACGGCAGCATAGCGGGACGGAGACCGATTTATCCATTAGCGCATCAGGTATAATCCCCTTAAAACGCGCATCAAAGATAAGACTTTTATATCGTTCACAGCCTTGACAGCGGGGTTACCAAGCATTGTAAAAACAGGACGCTGATCTGCTGGTCATAGAAGAATTGCAACACATATACACAATAAAAAAGGGACACGCCAGATGTTTTCACACGACAGTCAAATGTAAAAGCTACAAACACTGAGATAAAATATTACATTTATTATTAACATAGCTCTAACCTCGCACGTTCTGAAAGACTTTTAAAATAAATCCAGTGAAAAGAAAACATCTATTTAAAACAAAAGTGTCCATGTAATGACATGTACATAGATCTAACAAATGCCATCATAACAAAAACATTAGCTGAACAAAAGATATGAGTTAAGCTTACAAATAAATATTGTATGTCAATACAAGTTAAAACAGCAAACTATAATGAATATCACTGCGTAGATGGTTTTATTAGATTATTAACGACTACTAGATCTTACAAAATAATAAAAATGTATATCAAACTGTACCTGGCAAATGTTTGCAACGAAATGTGCTGATTTAATACATCCACATCAACTAGTACCTTATAGCGGCAGAAACATTTTGGTGAGCTATTATTTTGTCCTTAATGTAAAGGTTTGTCATGCGTATGTGACAGTTACTGACGTATGCGAGCTTACTGAATAATCTTTAAAGTAATTGCTCGATACAAAAAAAATAAAAATTCTCATTTGAAATTACAGAGCATATTGATGAACTATTTCTATTTTGAAGTCGTGTTTGTTTCTGGAATGCGTTGCAAATAAAGAAAAGCCTGCGGACGGATTTTCGCGAAAGTTTGTAAACTACAACAATGAGAAAATGTTTAAAAGACCTTTGAGCATTGCAACGTTATCCAAAAAGGCACAGGACAAAGGTATTCACATGCAAGCCACATGTTATAATGTAAAAGTAATAATAAATATATCTGATGAGCCATTAAACAAAAAGAACAAATCAAACAGTTATCTCCATTGAACGGTCAGTCTGCAAAAAAGGCCGACTGGTGTGCTTGAACCGGTTTTATAAAGCTTTTACCTACGCCTTAACAATCGTTGCTTTAAACCATTAAAATATTTCTTATTACCACACGTGTGCATTGGCAAGACAACCACAAAAGTGTATAATGTAAAGGAATCTGTACTATTCCCGGCACTAATCATAACGGATCAACATCTTCGGAAGAAAAACTACAATAACGATAATAAATATTGTTAAAAGAGTTAAATATTGTCAAATAACCTCTTTATTTTCATAAAGAAGTCTTCGGACTTAAAATAATATCACGACGCAGAAGTAATATTTCCTACAAATACCTTATATCTGTCTAGTTCGATGGTCTGCAAATGCGGATGATAACAGGTGTTAAAATAAAGAGTCTTATCTTTAAGAGAAGCGCGGATTAATTAAAATGGTCCATGTTTTACCAATCTATGACATGAATAAAGTTTTAGTAAACCGTTTGCTAATCTTAAAGCCGACGAACGTAAGCGTTTCTCTACAAACCTGTTGTTCTGTGATTTTGGTTCATTGGTCTTTTTGTTGTTTTGTTGTTGAAGATAAACCTAAATATAGATGTCTGTTAATGAGTTAAAAGTTTGAAAACATACTATATAGACAGATTCCCATTGCGGAAAACTTAGTATGGTGGGAACCTGTTTCTAACTCGTTTTTTGTTTATTTTAGCAACGTGAATACAGAAATTTATAGGTACATAGGGCGTGGATTCAGAAATGGCTGCCCTACATTATACCATGTGTCACAAACTAGTACGTTTGATATGCAGCTTGACATAGTCTTGTAACCTGGTGGGGAAAGCGGTAAAGTTTTAGTGGTAACAATATTGTGAAATGATTTAGCAACGGAAATGCTTTAACTCATCCAGTACATATGTGTAACTGCGACAGTTGCGGCTGTCTGTTCTACTTTGACTCGTCCAATTATAAGAAACACCATACACCTATATAATTGACGAATCATAAGTGATCACAGAGAAATAACAGCTTTTGTTTTACTTTCAATGTGTTGTCCTTTTTTATTAAGTGAAGTGTTTACGTGGTCAAAAACCTGTCCCAAAACTCCGATAACAATGTTCTCACATACCTTGTGAATCTAGATACTCTTATAGTTGAGATAACAGTATGTACTTTAGGCCTGTTACACTAAAGGAATGTATGCAGAATCTGCAATGCAAATATTTCTTTAAGTACTTGTTATTGTTTCAGAAAAATAAAAAAAAGATACTGTGTAGCTTATAACCTGCTTACATATTAAATAAAACACATCAAACAATGTTTGTATTTATTAATGACCATTTTAAAGACCATCCAATTTGTCAAATTTGCATCTTGATATAATATTCATGGTCATGTCATTATATATACTTTCAACCAGTTTCAATTAATCATTATCATACTTCATTGTTCGTTTGCAGATGTATAGTTAACAGGATAATGTGAAGTTTCAAATCATGCGCGTGAGTATGAATATTCAGCATGTACTAAAAAACTAGCCATAATACATACATACTGGCTGTATAATTATGTAAATTGTATTATGGGCCTAAGGCCTTTAGGTACAAATAAAATTTCTGTTCTGTACTGTTCTGTTCCGAACAGTTTCGGTAAGTGTGCCTGTGATCTCAATCAAGGGTGTGTCTCTTATCATATACGACACCTGAATTGCCATTTTGGTCGTGTCCAGCACCTAACTCTTTGATTAGTTATGATTCTAACCTATGTATTGGATACTGTTATAACATGCAATCTATGCTACACATTTGAGGATTGTCATGTCGCTAGATAAATAAATTAAAGCGCTTAAAAGCGCTGTTTTGGCGTTGTAAGTGTTACCATGTTAGCGAATACAGATGTTTAAACGATGATTATTTTTTTTGTAGTAAATTAAATATAAAACGCATTGGAAAATGGAAAGCAGGCAATTGTTCAGCTGCAAATAATCCTCATTTCTGAAGTATTGATTGTACATTGGGACACCAGCTACATCAGAGTCACTAACATCCGATAGAAACCATTTCAGTAATCATTAAATAATGTCTATATGTTTTAACATTTTAACTTGAAGTTCTGTTTAAAATAAATGCGCGTACATAGTAACGAATTCGACCAAATCAAAAAGTTCAATATTAAGTAATACCTACTACACCTGCTGCGATTTGAATCTCAGAAGTTTTAGACTAAGATGCTGAGAGATACGAATTTCCTATGCCATCATATAGCCTGGCTCAGATCCATAGAGGTCAATGAGGCAAATATCGCAAATACCTCGGCATAGTTGATAATGTGTAGTAAATTGAACACTTCTAATAACTGTTTGCTCCCTCTTCTAACTCTTTCCTCTAGTCACTGAGTTATATTCATGTGCCATAATTTGCATGCGGCATTGATCATTAATTTACATTCCATGTATAACTAAATAATACAATATAGCGAAATTTCTGTTTAAACAGATAGCAATCTTAATGTTGACTTTTGAAGCATGCTTGGACCCAATTGACGCGTATAATCTGCTTAGACATACACATGTGTTCTGTACACGCACTAGTTCTTCCCAGGCATAAATACCTGAACGTGAGTAATCAAGGTCATGCAGGGTCTGCCATGTGTGCTTCCATCTTTCTTATAATTCTAAACATTGTCGCAAGCGACACAGTCCAATAATAATCCCTCTCTTATATTTTTACGGCATCCAATACATATGATATACTAATGTGTGATTAACAACTTTAAATTCTTTTGGCATATCCTTAAGAGACTGTATTCATATTGAACGGCTGTCACCAATAAACCCTTTGACATATTTTTCTTGTAACGCAATATAACACAACACATTGTAAGTTTATCTTTCGTCTTTTGCGTCGACTCTTCCAAACTGCGCTTAGAGGTACCGCAATTTTATACTTCGTTGATTGTTTTAATAAAAATCAGAGCGACATGTTGTACATCGATATATTACTGGCTATATTATAAGCTATATTTATCACGTGATTGTCCTTGTTTCCCATGCAATACACCAATTACATATTTTGTTATATAACACTAGTGTAATACAGCTTTTTTATTATTGACATCATCGACCTCATCATAGTGATGCTGACCGTCTCATACAATGTACCACTATTTCACCTAGTGTTGCAGTTAAATTTTTGTAAAACTGTATATTGGCGATTAAAGTCACGTGATACAAAATCTGACGCGAGTATTCATTTGATGCAAACATTTATTAAATGTGTTCAGAAAAAATAATACTAATCGAGCCTATGCGAGAAAGGGTTCATAGGCATAACTTTCCAAATAAACATCGAATTTCAAATCCGTAGGCATGGCAACAAAACTCTTTGTGCTGTCTAGTACTTTTCGCAAAATGTCCGGTATGACGTCAATGTTGAGATGTTATTACATATAACAGTTTATGCATTAAACTTTGCAAAACTAGGACATTCATTTTCTGTTTGTTTCAACGATTGCCGCACGCCTTTTCAGTCTGTGTTGATACCACTTGCGGTTAAAAATACACATTTTTTAGGGTAGTCATATCGTTCAGCAGTCGCCTGCATGTTAGTTTTTATGCTTTAAATTACCAAAATACATAACACATGGCTTGATTTATTTGGGTTTTAAGGCACACCGACACTTAACAGGTCATACGGCGCCGAATACAAAGTTAAATGTGTATATTGGAGTGATTCAAAAAGCACAGGCAATTGAGCATAATGGGGTTAAAAAACCACCTAGACTGAAATAAAAACAAAAAGGATATTACACTTATGTTTAATCCATCGAGTTATATGGGATGATAAATAGGGCATTCAGAAGACGAGTTGCCGTCATATTGCAAAGTAGCGGCCCTTATTGGTTTCTAGGTGGTCGAGCTTTTTCATAAAGCATTTCGTTGCAAAATTTTGTGTTTTCCTGTCTGCATAACTTAACTATTATGCATAAAAATGCATTTATCTGATTCGTTTGCAGCGTAAAACGATATCTAAACAAATGTCAATCTTGGTCTACTACTGGAGGATTGTTTATATATACACACTAATGCACGAGCACATTCATGCACACACGCACGCACACAGACGTGTCACGAAACATGATATTTCACCATTAAAACTGTAGGAAAAACACAATGACATTTACGTCAATGTTACGTGGAGCAAATAACACGAATGTTTAGAAAGAAGCGTGTATTCTAGCAGCTATAAATTAAAGAACCGCCACAAAGAACCTTAACAAAAAGCAGCTCGAAATGAAGAAAGTGATAAAGGGATATGGTGGGATGGGATTAGCCGGTATTTCTGCCGATACTGTGCAGCGACATTTCTATCATTATAGCACAGGGGCACTTATGAGGTGCCCAGGGACTGAATCCGGTCGGTCCATTATACTGACACCGACGAGTCAGGCGTAATGCTGTCCTCTAAGCCCCGAGCGTTAGGAGAGAAGCCGCTACTACCAACTTTGAAGTCTTTGATTTGACCCGGCCGGGGTTTGAACCCACGACCTCCCGATCCGCAAGTGAAATATGTCATTAGTACAGACAATAAAGTCATTGTTGTCATAGATTATGTTTAAAAACTGTTGCATATTTATAGATCGGAACGAAATGAATTGTGTTTAAAAATTAAACTGAAGAACATCCATATGCCGACAAACCTTTTAAAAGACAGAGTTAATCAACGCCGAAATCACATCTAAGACGATATAGAATGCAGCAATTATTTATTGAAGGGCCAACATTTATTTAATTACTCTTTTTTCCTTTTTAGCATTTAGCAAATGGATATGGTTGCTGTAAAGCCATCTGGAGTTTAAGTCTTGTGATTGATAGTCCAGTCTATATTTCTCTTTCGCGTGCCATTTAAATAGGAAAGTAGTTCACATTAGAATAATGCGAGCACGAAATGATTATTTGCTCATTTAGCACAGACGATTTGTGGACGAACAACAAGGTAAAAGTTTTTTCCAATTTTATCAGCAGCAGAAAAACTGATTGATTTTCGAATTCTTATATAGAATGACTTATATAGAAATAGTTTAATACTCTGATTGCCAAATGTGTTATCCCTCTATAAAAAATCTGTACACAATATAACTTCTATCTGTATTGTCATCACATAATCTGGATTCAAACACATGTACTTTGCCCAAATGCAAACCAGTGGTCCCTTACATCATTGCTACACTGCCAAGGGTACTGAAGCAATTATTCCTGTAACACAACTAAGAACACCTTTCTCGCTACGGGTTGTACATCAAGTACTCTTATTTATCTGAATAATCCTAGGAACTACTATGACGCCCGTATTTAAATTTGAAATTAAACAATAATTATAAAACCTTAATCGCGTGTTGAAATTTAAACAAATATAATAATAAGCCAATTGGCCTGATGTTGTTAGCTTTTATAAATATTGTTCTCCAATTGGCTGTTGTTTGTGTTTATGATAATTCGAAGGCAGTCGAATAATATGTTTTTATCATTATGGCATTAACTCTGACTTTATCTGGCTGTTTGTTTTTATCATTATATTGATTTTATGACTAATTTTAGACAAAGAGGTCAGTCAAAAATGCATTATGTCTGGGTTGATGTATAGTTTTAAATCTAATAGTATACACGTCTTAAACGATAAATATATAAGATAAATACAGAAATATTGTGCCCAGCACATGTTCGCTGCCTGCAAGGTTAGACCATTTAACAATAGTGTTTTCAGATATTTTATTTTACTTCATTCCTATTTATATATACACGGCAGTTAATTTACTAGTTATGCATATTAAACAATACAACAGGAAACAACCGATATTTCCTACATAGCTTAACGACCCAGTGGATTTGTTTATAAATTGATAGTCAAGTAAACATTGGAGAATTGAAACAAGCAATGCGATGTGATACATTACAGAATCTAGCACCACATTGATGTATAAATGTTTTATGATTGGTCCAGACTTCGTTTACTGCGGCGCGACACAGTCCTGTATTCTGTAACATATCAAATGTAACATATCAATATATATTAACTCAATATGACATTTTGTTATTCACTTATGTTAAGATAAACATTTAACGAACGGAAATTCATTGCTATTAAGATTATTTTACTGTGTAATTATTGAATATTCAAGGTTGTTGAATTTACCTTGAAATTGTTTCATATAAAATTATTTCCGATTTCTTCAATAATAGTCGGATACATCTCCACAGTCGTCGTTTACACTATTGTCCAGGCTTTCTGTATGACCATGTCTACAGTCTTGGATTAACATTTATCATAAAATCAATGAAGTAATCAATGAAGCTGCATATAATAAAGATTAAAACACTCATTATGTAATGAGTGAGGTAACTGTCGGGTTTGCTCTTTTCGTTAAATGTGAAACACCTTTATCCGGCGCCTTTTCAGAGTTTGGTATATGTTGCAATGCTCATAGGACTTTGTCATATATTCTTATAAACAAGAGAAAAGGAAAAACATTACTAAGCGACCATGTCGGATGTAATTACGGCAGTGCCTTGAAGAATTCTGTGGTTTATCATATCCTTGGTAGCTTCGAACCCCTGTCTCATCTATAGCAGTCATATGGAGAGGTTCCAGCTTACCTTCAATACATTTTCTATAAACTGATTGTGTGTTTATTTCACTTATACCACTGGGCTCTGTCTTCGTCTTTCGTAACATTGATATAAGGCAACAGTCTTGAGCCAACGATTCGTGTTCTCCTTTTATTGCATATAGCGGTAATGGACTGGTTTCACGACAGCATTTCTGCAACCATTTGCACTTATCTGGTAATTTCTTTCTTAATTAAAAAATATTTTATAGCCAATTAACAGTTAACTGTAGTATAGATCTTTTTATAGAAATAATAATTGCCTGTCTTCGAGATACTTAGTGGACATTGATCGGGTTCCTTTTGAACTTGCATTTGAAAAGAAACCCTCAGAAAGTGCGCAGTTAAAGCTCTGTTCAAGCGGTTTAAGGACCACAGTCGAACCCTTTTGCTCAGTGACTATTCCACGCTCTTTTTATTAAATGTCTCACCACAGATTTGTTCTTAATTTAACATTTGGCTTGCACGTGAATACCTTTGTCCTTTGCTTTTTTGAATTTGGGTATATGTTGCAGTGCTCATAGGCCATTGTCATATATTCTTATCCATAACATTCTTTTCTAATCGCTTCTAATGTCTATCCTGTTCACTAGTCAATGAAAGATATTCCTTTGTGACATTGTTGATAATAAATAGGCAGATCATCTACATCAGAATTACATAATATAATGAACAGTTTAAACAGATAATACTATTAATGTTCACATTTGAAGCATGAATGAACACAATTTAAACCTCTAGCCTCCTTAGACATACATACGCACTATTTCTTCCCAGGCACGAACAACTAAACTTGAGTTGTCAAGATCGTGTAGGGTTAAACCGATATACGTCCGGAATCCAGCCTTCTTATAACGCAAGCGACACCGCACAAAAATACTAGGAGGACCTTCTACAGTTATCGGCTACAGTGGCATTTAGCATCCCCAAATGTAAAACAAAGGAGCCTTTAATCATTGAATAACTACAGTATTGGAAGCACATGGAAACACATGGGAAAGTTTTGTTTTCTTATCACAGTACCTGGTCTTTTATTTGTCTTTATTACTGCCACGTTTTATGGTAATGCTTGTAATAAGAAATTATATATAAACTTTTTATAATACAGTGCTCTTTGGCTTTTTTTTTTCAATTTGATCTTTCCCTATAAAACAATCTTCGTGAAAAATTTGTCACCTATACTTTTAATATAGCTTGCGGGCTATATGGCATTGATTACAAAATCAAAGCAATGTTTATGCCAAGTGTCTCAGATTATGCCTGTGTACATGATAAATTATATACGTACGGTTCAAAATATTCCTCTACTGTTGAAAACCACGCTCCATAATCACAGTCCTTTTAATAAAATGTATTAAATCACCCGAATTTGAAAGTATATTTTATTAAAAGGCACACTTATCACACCAGTTACATTGCGCTATGCTACAATTGCCGTGATTGTCTCGAAAACACATCACTGTTAGGATATCATCATTATATCTATCGCCTGGTTTAAAAGTTTCCGTAGAAGTGGATTTAGAACAGCTTTTACTTATATTAATTGCCACAGTTTTGTGTGTCGTCAGATGAAAAGAAAAATAATTCTATATACTTCTTTAATCTGTATAAATTAAGAGAGCAAATTTTGATATTGTATCTATTTTTCGTTCTTACCCAGTATATCAC
The DNA here is from genome assembly GCA_007844125.1 of Sinonovacula constricta. Lineage (NCBI taxonomy): Eukaryota > Metazoa > Mollusca > Bivalvia > Cardiida > Solecurtidae > Sinonovacula > Sinonovacula constricta. The sequence continues at coordinate 1,902,582 of CM017559.1, forward strand.
CTTATAGAAACCTATACATTACGCTATGTGCCTTCCATAAATATAGCCTTATTTTGACGCGCTTTCTAGTGTCTGATCCTTGATCTCTTCGCACATGTTAGGACACATCTCCTGGCCTAAATCTTGACTTTGTTGTATCTTGTCAGAAAGGTTTGCGTCCATGGTCTCAGGTAGGAAGAATAAGCCAATGATACACAGAAAGGATAATACACCGCAGATCAGATACATAGCTCCAGGCACCAGGTATTCCTAAAAAAATGTTTGCTGTATTTATAAAAGCTTTGTCTGACAGTTATAAATTGCGGAAAAACTCAAGAGAACAACTGATGCATCGACAAAGAGAAACGTGTTAGGTAAATTTTGTGATTTGCACAAGCCTCTAAGTAATGCTTGTTCGAATTAATGTCCAATGTATTTTGCAGAACTGGCGAGAATGAAAACAATCTATATCAAAGCAATATGCTAAATAAATGCATGCACACATATGGCATGGAGAGAGATGAGATATTTGAGAAACCCATCAGGAAGTGCGAGGTTAGAGCTCTGTAAAACCGGTTTAAGCACCCCAGTCGGTCCATATTTTCGACTGACCGTTTCAAGGCAGTAACTGTCAGTTTGCTCCTTTAGAATTATAAAAATGCTTTTACTTTTCACTTGGCTGGCACGTGAAATACCTTTGTTCTTTGCCTTTTCGGAATTTGGTATATGTTGCAATGCTCATAGGACTTTACCATATATTCCCTATTCATGATCACAACCCTATTACTTGTGCAGTGTGGCGGTCGTAAAAAATCTCCCCGTGCATGTAATTTATGTTGTCATTTAATTCATCCTATAAGGATTGTTACGTGTATTTCCTTTAAGGAAATTGGACTTTGGTTCTTCAATTCCGTCTTGACTTAAACAGGATGCTACAACCATTTCTTCGTCTCTGGTCATGTTTGTTCATGATTTAGAAAGTTAATATTATTTATAGTCAACCATTTTGTGTAGGTTTTCAAATCGAAATAATACCATATTCTTTCCTCAAAACTATGTAGACATTATTTTCCATTGCCGTCACTACTTTCGTCATAACTTATAGAAAATATCAGCGCTTGGACATTTTGTATTCAAATAGATCGTTATTCTTTTCATTGCTTGCATATGAGAAATTCGTCAGGAAGTGCGAGGTTAGAGCTCTGTGAAACCGGTTTAAGCACCCCAGTCGGTCCATATTGCCGACTGACCGTTCCAAAACGGTAACTGCCGGGTTTGCTCTTTTCGTTAAATGACTCATCACAAATTGTTCTTACTTTTCACTTGGCTTGCATGTGAAATACCCTTTTTGTGCCTTTTCGGAGTTTGGTATATGTTGCAATACTTATAGGACTTTACCATATATTCTTATGAACACAAGCCTGTTTCACGTAATAAACTCGTGGAAACCACCGAGCAACGATCGGAAAAGAAAAAAAAATCAAATGGCTGCTTATGCATTTCATAAAGGACACTGTGCTTTAACGTGTACGCCAACAATGCCGAATACTTCACTTAATGTCCCTTGTACCAGATAATCTAAAAGACAAACATCTATGAAGATTTAATATGTTTAAGCAAATAACTGATCGTTAATGCTGGAACCAATTGCGCTTGTCAATAGAAATGGGTCGTTTTCTTCATACTTATATGAATTTAGCAGGTGATTATGCGTGCAGCATAACCATACACTCACACTTGCATTTTATGTTTTTGTATAATCAATGAGTCCAGTCCATATTTGTCTCTGGTGTGACGTTTTAATTGCATCGAAGATCCTGCTTACGAGCATTATGTCAGCACAAAACAATTAATTGTACCGTCATTGAAAACACTTTGCAGACGAAAAAGATAACAGTTCATCTATCAGTTTAATCAACAGAAGGAACACTGCTTGCATTCGGCGTTTCACACATTTAAAAGTGTTATATAATACTAAGTTTTCCTATGGCTTATTGTTAACGCCAGGAATGGAAATCGGTTCAAATTATGGGTTGTATGGATGCGATTACGAAGACCTTGTTGTATCACACGCACTTACCACATAGACTAACTGGGGACCAATTATTCCGACCAGCCTCGCTACAGTGCTCAGAGTACCAAACCCAATGTTTCTGAAATACAAATTGCGATTGCAAGTTAAGGTTCGTAAGTTAGCTTGTTGGAAGAATAATAATATACATGACATTAATTTTCCTATAATTATAACCTTCAAGTTTTCCTTGCATTTGTCACGATGACAGCTTTTTTATTCTTAGTGAAACGCAGTTTGTATTATTCTTAACATGCATACTGGTTTGGATTTATGTACGTTGTTGTGTGTACAATAGTTGTAATATCAACCTCAAAGTAAGTACTTTACTTCTCACGTATAACAGTTCATCTATAGCTCATGCATGTCAGGTAAACTTGCTTAATAGTGTCTTAAATACATAATAGTGATATAGCATGAAACCGTAACGGAAAATCAATGTCAAACCGGAATAATGCCCCTATATAGTATTTGAAAGCTTCGGAAACGCTAACCAGAAAGATTTTACAATAAAAAACATTGTGGTTTTAACGATAGTAAATTGCCCAAAGCGTTATGGGTTATTTCACTTATCACATCTTTAATATCAACAAACACCAAAATGAACCAGCACGAAGTTACGAAAGACTTCCATGGTTGACAAAAATGTTTTAATAAACATATTGGTAAAATATAAAGTTCACATAAATTCGGTTAGTATTTTTAAAACCCCTTAGTTAACACAATGGACAAATACCTAATTATAGGAATTGAAGTGTGTGCGTTTCTTGGGTCTTTATGCAAATTAGATGTTAGGCAACTGCGTTTATATAGCAAGAAATGACAACAGGAATTTACATTCAAACCTTTTATAACATTCAGTACTTCTCCTCCTCCTCCTACTACTACTAAGTAATAATTTGCTCTTATAAGTATTATTGCACTACATGTTAATGTCAATACAATACACAGTAAAATAGTAAAATACTTGGGGGATTATGGCATATATCAAAATTCAAATGAATCTTAACACACACACACACACTCAAGTTATGCAAATGTGACCAAGTCACGTACACTTTTCACAGATATAATAAAACAGATGGTCACCACATTGGAAATGTCTGTCGAAAAAAGTTCCTAACACAACTCTCTACTCTCTCTCACTCACTGTCGTTTTTTCCATTCAAAAGATAGAAGAGCAAAGGGAATTCAACATTGTGTCTACACAATACGACAGATGCGAACACATACACATATAAATAACATAAAACTAAACTTATTAACTATCTAAATATGTTCAATTTGTATGTGAGCTAAATGCTTTGACAAGTTCCCAAGAACTCAGTTTAAAAGTTCAAATACCTAAACAGTCTAAAACAACGATGACGCACCATCCAATAAAACTGTTACTGAAATAACGGTTTCTGCCTATGTATTGTTTTCTAACATGAAGGAATCGTTAAATACTTGTATAATATATAGATAATTTGCAAACGAAACCATTCCTTAAGTCGCTCGCTTACCGACTATCTGCTTTAAAGAAAGTGCCAAAAAGATCAACGAAATATATACATATATCAGCACTGTAAAGGGGATTTTTCGGAAAAAAAACAACAACAACCCCACAGATGACCCAATGAACTACTACTTAATACCCACAATTGTAGATAAGTCGATCCAGATTTATATTTACACATTTTCCGTCAGCCTAATTAAATTGGTACATGATTATGCTATATATCTTAATAGGTAAATAAGAAAAGGTCCTATCAAAATTTTCACAGATATTTAAATTTTATCTACCAATAGACAAAGGCAAACAAGGTGAATGCAAATGTGACAAAAACACAGAGACGAGACATAACACACATAAAGAAAAACCATCAGTTACCACCTTGGAACGGTCAATCGGCAAAAGGGACAACTGGGGTGCTTAAACCTGGTTTGTGGAGCGCTCTAAACTCGCACTTCATGAAGGTTTTTCTAGCAAACAAACATGGTAAATAACAACATTCCGTCAAAGTGAAACAACTAACATAAGCACCTGCATCGGGAGATAAAACAGATACAATGAACTTATATACAAACATAACAACTAGCAACAAATTAAACTATAAACATATGTACAGTATGTAGAGTAGATAAAAGCCTCGGCAACGTAAAAACAAAAAACCCAAACAAGAGATCAGTTTAAAAGAACAACAGCCCAAGCGCTGATATATTATAAGATATTTTAGGAACAAATAAAACAGCCCAAGCGCTGATACATTGTAAGAACAAATAAAACATCCCAAGCGCTGATATGTAACAAGATCAATTTAAATATGGCATATCATGCCATGACATCATGTTCCAAAAGTGTCAAAAGTGAGATGTAAAAAATACGAAAAAAAACAACACCGAAATTTAGAAAACAACCTACCAACAAAATAAAACTTATTATTGTTAAGAGCTTATAAGTTAAAAACAGTAAATGAAAAACCGAGGATTTATCCGCAGTTGGTATGTTATATGTAAGAAAGGTACTAAAATCCCGATGTTATACCTACTGTGCAATCTCACGTAAAGGGTATGGAGACTGCTCAAGATATCTCACCCATATAGGGCACGACTGGAGAGATGAAGAGACAAGAATTCCAACAATAACTGTCCAATTATGGCTTTAAGTCACTGTTTTCATATAGTATCAACGACCTGTCCGGTCATCGTGTAATTTAAAAGCAATGCAGGTTCCTGACTGTAAAAGGGTCAATTGCAAGCAATGCAGTACAACGAAGGATTCCCGGGTAGTAACCGTCTGCAATACATTTTTTGATAAGTTTTGTAAAGTTGTCAGAAAAGTTATTGAGACCCTTAATTTTCTTTAACTTGTATAAAACATTTCCATAAAATCAGGATGGCTTATGCCTTTCTACATCAGTGTTTTCATACTGCTATTATACTTAGAAGCAATAAAACCATTGCGGTAAATGAATTTTGAAAACGCCGTTCTTAATTTATGAAAGCGAAAGCCTTGCTGTAACAGTTTAGAAAAAAGAAACAAGTTTCTAGCATTGAAATCTTCTACTTTAGTACAAACTCGTGCAAACCTTGTAAGTTGTGATATGTAAATACCATAAGAGGTAGCACGAGGTGAATCACAGTCAAGGTATGGATAATTCACAGTACTAAAGTTGAAATCGTCTCTCTTGTCATAAATTTTAGTAGAGACGTTGTCATTGGAAAGAGCGATTTCAATGTCTAGAAATGCTGCATTTAAATGTCAGTTATTTGCTTTATTAAGGGTAAGTTCTGGAGGGTAAAACAGATGGATCATTTGAGAAAAGAAATATTATCTATAGTAAGAAAATCGTCAAGATAGCGTGACGTTAAATTGAAAGCCTCTACAATGTTAACATGAAATCACGTACAAAGCAGTATAAAAACAAATCTGCAATCAATGGTGCACAGTTGGTTCCCATAGGAATACCAATTACTTGTCTAAATAAAGTGTCACCGCATTTTATGTAAATATTGTCTAATAGAAAACGTAGAGCTTTACAAACATCCGAGCAAGTCCACATAGTAAACTTTTCTAAGAAAGTGTTGGTAAAAAATGCATTACTTTCATGACATGCAATATATAAACGTTGCTCTCGAGCAAATGTTTTCTCAATAAGAGCAATCAATTTGGTCTTAATTAAATCATGAGGTAAAAGAAGTGTACAGCACAGAGAAATCGTAAGTATTAACTGCAGAGCAATGAAAGTTTAAAGTACGAAACTTGTCTAAGATTTCTAAAGAATTTTTTTATAGACCAAAAAATGTTAATTCCTGAATTTTCATACACTTTTTCACAATATTTAACTACGTGATTGCAAACGGCTGTAAGGCAAGACGTAAGTAGTTTAGATATGTGAGTGGTGGTGCTAGAGCTGGCATTAGCTATGAATCGTGACTTGTATGGTGTTTTGTGAAGCTTAGGAATCCAGTACAGTGAAGGAAGTTTTTCTTGTTTAGATTCTATTTTGATATTAAAATTATGCAATATCTGTTTGTGTTTGTCAATGACTATCTGAAAGTCAAGGTTGGAGCTAGATTAAGAACTGGTGTTGGATAACTCAGCACTCAGTACATTATTGTAATATAGTCGTCAGACAAAAATTATGTTGTTTGAAGCTTTGTCTGCCGGTACAAGTACAAACTTATCGTGAATATTCTAAAAGGACTGTTTTATATGTTTTAAGTGATAAAAAGGTTTCTTAGGTAAACTAGAAGGATGGGAGCGGTAGAATTTAACGCGATTTTTTTATTATCTTAAAATGGCTTTCTTCCAAGTATTGAGTGCTACTGTATCCGTGTTTTCTCTTTTACACCAGCGATCGGCAAACAAATTAATTGCATCAGCTATTTCATTGCAACAAAGGTCAAAATCTATTTCATTAGGCAGGCGATATTTCGGACCCTTAAGGAGTAATTTTCTTAATTTATAGTCATCAACGATGTTTAAATCCCCAGTAATGATATGGCCAGAAAGTAAATAACAGAAAGGTGAAGTTGAACAGTTACAAGAATCTTGAGAAGGATCTTTCAGGTTAAGGTCTGCTACAGTCTGGTTGTAATTAAAAATAAGACCTCTAATGGGTTTTTTGTACTTATAACAAATCATTGAGTTTTCTTTGTTTTCGAAGTAACTGGGGATTTTATTGATGATATTTTTGTTCCGAAAGATACTAAGTCGATAAAGTCAATCCCTTTATTAATGTATTTGATTTTCATGAAATGTCGTTTGTGTTGAGTATGTTTTATCAATAGGAGGTCTTAAAGCATGGGTAGTATACTTTTGAATGATGGAAGCCACCTCATATAAAGGATGAGTACGTAAATATATTTTATCTGCCTAATTGTCCAAAATAACTAGTGATTACAAAGGTAGATTTGTAACTGTACAAAGTAAGACATGAATACCAGATCGAATATTAAAACGTATTTATTAAATAAAAATAAGACTTGTTTATCACATACTGCTGACATGACACCATTATGATTGTGCTTTTGTAAGTTGTATACATAAGTTGTATAATATATTATTATATGATTTCAGATTTACCGTATAACAGTCGGATACACCTCTACTGTCATTGTTTGGACCGTACCCCAGGCTCCCTGTATGCCCATGTTTGCAGTCATTGCACTAATGTTGGTTATCAGGCCTCGGTGAGGGGTATCTGTAATATTCCCCATTAAACGAACACATATTGTGAATCGAAGGATGCTTGCAAAAACGTATCTTATTAAATAATTATAACAAAGTTTATTTTCATTCAAATTTGCAAGAATATTTCATTTCTATTTACGTTTTAAAATTTCTGTCCTGCCCTTTCTTTCTTTTTGTCTTGTTCATCTGTGTATATGTCTATCAGAATGTTTCTCTTTTAACGCAGTGTAATGTTCATCATAAATAAACATGATGAGAATATATGTTTGACTTATTTTCGCTATAAACATTTTACCAATGCGTTGCACGGCGGCTGCCACTAATCCACCAAGGGATGTAACCACGAAGCAAGCAATGGATGCGCGTCTTCGGCCTATCCTGGTGTTAACAGAAATGAAAAGCATATTGTTACTACACACAGGATTATACAGACATTTACACACATGTCTCATACAGAGGACTATGCTCAAGCTGACAAAGTTGACCTTGATGCAGTTAATCTTGCATATGGATATACCAAAGGGGCATAAGGTTTTGCAACATGTTTAGTAACATTATTGCCTCCATATTGAGCCATTCAGAAAGTTGTTAATTGCCGACCTCACTACGTTACTTGTAGCTAGATGACGTATATTAATGATATACTATCTTTCTGCATCACCCACAAAAACATGTTATATTTAACAAAACACATTTTTGGCGAAATGGCAAATAAAACATAAAAAGGCCGCTCACTTATACTGTGGTCATGGTAATGGATAACTCACAATTAACAAGGGACATAGTTTGTGTTAACTGTTTCTGGGTTAACACGACTATACAGAGACATTTTTATTTTAAATCTGATACTGTGTTTACCTGAATGTGAATATTAAGGGTTTATTCCTAATAAAGCTGATATATTATAGCAGTTAAACGATACCGACATGGTTTATAAATTAATCAGGCCAGGAAGAGCTGTCGAAGAGGACAGGAAGAGCTTTATTATGCCAGCGACATAATGTGTTGGATTATCAGATAATTTCATCAAAACCACTGTCAGTTATTATTAAAATTGCAAAAATGTGCGTATCTGGTAATAATAAATTCTTGAAACTTGATAGTGGGAGAATTAGGGAGAATTGTTCACAGTGAAAAAAAGATCAAAGCTCAAAGGCTCACGTGCAGATAGTGTTAAAACTCTGCTTCCAAAATATGATTAGATGAGGGCCAGACATCAACAAAACGGGATGAGTTATATCGAAGTTTAGGTAAAGGAAAATGTTTGGCTGACGTAAGTCGTTCACGCGAACAAAAGGGTGGTAAAAGCCGTAAAGGCCCGGTCACACAGCCTTCCACGGGCGTATCGCGGCCGAATCACGGCCAAAGATTTCTGCCCGTGAAGCAGACGCTGTTGGACTCTTTGAGGTCGCGATAAAGACGCGATACAGCCGTACTTTACCTGTCGTTACACGCGCTAAGAAATTCACACGCGGTTGGCCGCGCGAAAAAGTTTTGGGCTGCCCAAAAATTTAGACAGCGGGTAATCGCGGGCGGTACACGTGGTACACACGCGGTAAAGACGCGGTACAGACGCGGAACGAACGAGCTCGGACGTGCTACGGCCGCGGTTAAGACGTGGTTACACGCGGTAGGACGCGAAATTTTAGCGGGTAATCGCGGGTGGAGCACGGTCATAGCACGTTTGTTCCGCGTCTGTACCGCGTTGTTATCACGTGCATTAGCGTGTGTACCGCGTGTAAGCACGGACACACGCCTTTCTCCGCGTAAACAGCGCGCCCCAATACGGGACTGTGTCTGGAGCGGTTTTGATATCTACAGCCCAGTTCGGCTGCTTTATTATACCCGTGGTAGGCCGCGGTACCGCCGCGCTTCACCCGCGATTAGGACGCGGAACAGTCGCCGGCGTCTGTTACGCGGGCATACCACGGGTAAACCGCGGGTAAGCCAATTTTGCACATTTTCCACCACGGGCAACCGCGGGCAAAAAAAAATGTCGCTAAATTTTACCCGCGATACAGACGCGAAAGGCTGTGTGACCGGGACTTTAGTAAACTTATTAGTGGGTATCTACTCTACTATGGGAAGACCGACATGTTTCATTCGAGATTCAGTATGTGTCAGTCCCAATCATCTAAGAATTTCACACCTTTGAGCATTGACATTTCTGTTTTCCCTGTGTAGATCAACTGCAGTGGGAGAAGGGAGCGGCTCTTGGTTAAATATATAACAGATACGCCAATGAACATGCCAATTACATGCCAATTAAAGTATGTTATAAATGGTCCAATTGTATGCATCAAACGGCTCCCCTGTCAAATAGTGGCTCTTAAAATTGATTACTGACACATGGTTTGCTAGAGTGTTAAAAAACAACAATATTGATAATACTGATAACGGGTTAGTCAATTATCGATTATAATAATGTGGTTTTTATTATTATTATTTGCGCGAATTTCCGTCCGCGCAAAACAGTCTTTTTCCGCGATTGTGCCAGCGAAATTAAATGATACCACAGTATTAAGCGTTTTTATAACAAAGTTGGGAATAATATGTCATGAAGTAAGTTAGTACCTTATAACATCTTTAAACTTATTTTAGACTCGAGATTATATTTCTAAAGCATCAAAATTGTATTAGTGTGATAAAAATACATGTCTTCATTTCTATCTTCATAAACGGCATATTTACTATATTAAAAAGATGTAAATGTATTGACTAAAACAAAAAGCTACAAACCGATGCAAATATTCGTAAAAAGCAAATCTGCCACTATGCGTTGTCATAATTATTAACTATCTGAATAGTTAAAGGAAGAGACTTACTTGTTCAGCAGGAAAGACACGATGAATTTAATAGGCATACTCGTTATAGCAAACAAAAATATGTTTAAATACACATTTCCCGACAATGCTTGAATCCCGTATTGTAAGGCATAGGCTACTAGTCCTAGAGCTGACCTGAAATGATATATTAATCTCTTGAACGTTTAGATTGGCATTCAGTATTTAAAAACGAGCACTTTCATATCACTGTATGTATAAAGTAAAGTATAAAGTATTTAAAAATGATTATTTAACATAACCATCAATAAAGTACAGACAGATAACTAAATGCCTGTTTCAATCATTAAATATATAATTGCAAGATATTGTAAGAACCTGGGTTTAGGCATTGGTATCTCGACTTTTATTACTTAATGTCTTGTGCAGATTGCATATGCTGGAAGCAATACCTACCAGTTCAAAGCCGAAAGCAATGTGATCTTGATTAAATATCTGGTTCTGAACAAATCCCTGAACGTGTATTTCCTATCGGGTTTATCCTCAATTGCTTGGACACATATGCTTATTTCATTTAACTTTCGTTTGTTAAATTTAGCCACGCCTTCAAGGACACCCCGGGCGTCGTCATAACGATCATGAGCAATGTACCAGCGGAAACTCTCAGGAATAACCCTAAAGAAGAAAATGAGTGGAAGTTAGTACTTACCTGATGTAAGGGTAATACATAAAGCAAAATATATTTAAAGCAAAACCAAACTTTCAAAATACATCCAGACACGTGTTAGTACACGAAGGACTGTTTCGTTAACGTTATTTTTCGTAACACACATTTAAATATCTAAAACTATTATAGAAAAATCATATAGCGCGCGTTTCCTAGAAACTTCATGGACACGGCGGTGGCGTTATGAGTATTTATTCTGAACTTTATAATGTTGTGCTACTTATTCCCTAGTAATCTGGCTAACAATTTTGATATAATCACAAATATTTATTGACAAAGGCTTAGTAAGAAGCTAACAATGCAGAGCCCTTCCAAACAGCTCCAAATGGGGGCATGCTAATTCTGATCTACATTATTTACATATGCTTGATCCATTCGTACTGAAGAGTTAAAAAAACACTTTATTATAAATTAAAGGGTATGACTTTTCAGTTTCGAAAGAAATAATCTATACATTACCACCAAAACAAAAGACAAATTACAGCCACTCCTGTGCAGAGGATATGCAGGTATTGCCAATCATCTATTAGCCAGCCGAGCAGAGCAAAAGCGCTACTCTGTATCTGCCAAGAGGGAAAATTAACAATCCATGTCCGCCATTTTGCCAGCGTGAATTCGGACATCAAGTTGTATTGAACTGTCAAAAAGAAGCCCGCACCGATGCCAATAAAAAATCTACATGCCCCAAACATTATCCAATGGGATGAGAAATACGCTACAAGGCTTCCTGCGCCGATCATCAGCACCCCGAAGAAGTAAGGAAATTTCCGGCCAAAAAGATCAGCCAGTTGTCCACCAATTGGATTCCCAAACAACATACCGAAAGCCTGCAAGCTCATCAGCAGGCTAGGAATGAAGGCTTGGTCACACACAAGCCCGAACTACAAAGAATAACAAATAATATATAAATAAGTTTAATACAGAAAAGAAGCTTATAATTTAATATAACTGAAATATTTATATATTATATAGTTATTAGATCGCTAGCTAATAGCTATTATAGTTGGCTCGATTCGATTCTCACAGAGCATGATTCCACGATGCGTTTTCGTCAAGTTATATTCGGAATCAATGATTTAAAAATGTAAGATTTAAAAACAACAACAAATTAACATACAATTATTGCAAACTGATTAATCGACTAAAGAAGCTTTATGAAGAATGCATTTATGCATCAAACGATTATTTGCACCAAGCGAAGAATTGCAAACAAACAATACGAAACTACTCGAAATACTTGCAATATATATATATATATATATATATATATATATATACGTATTTGCTTCGTTCTAGACAGATATTTTCTCATTTCACTAATTATCACTTTCATTAATGATCAGGTTAAATCTTAACAATTCAGAAGATTTTTATGATAGTCCAGCTGAATTACATTAACAAGAAGACAAGTGTTCGCATAAAAGTTCGTTTATGTGGCACGCTAAATATCACTTGCTTATTGCGCTACGTCACTCAGGTATCTTTTAGTAAACAATGCGTTTTTAATAATTTATAACGTTTTCAAATAAATGTGCTTCGCATGTACGCATGTTTTCTTTGATCAGATATATGTTTGATTTATTCATTTAATTGTGGATTGAAAATAACAAATGTTTCTAATCGTTCGTATTTCATTAATTATCAAAATGATGAAGTGCCTTTGCCTAGGGAAATGTTGTTTTAATTATTTCCATTGAAATGACGATTTAATTATGTCAATGGAAACATTATTAACCCCGCACACATCCGACTGCAACATCAGAATTAAGATTTATATCCGGATATCCGTTCGGATCGTTTGACGGATACCAAATTTAGTATCCTTTGACATCCCTAATTTTTAAGTATTATGCTGTAAAACATAATTCTATGTAGTATAAGGATATTGTGTGCCTTCTTTTCACATTAAACATCATTGTAAACGTTACATTTGATGTCCATTATTATTTTTTTACGTAGTTTTATATTATTGATTAAGAAATGCAATGCCACATTTCTGGCGGATTGAAATACGGAATCGGTAAACCACACTGCAGTTAACAAGCCTAACAACAAATTAATTTTAATTCATAACGAATTTACTTCGGATACTACTGTATGTGACCCGTCGAACACGAAATTGGCGCAGGCACTGCCACTGTAGGTTGAGCAGGACTTTGACATCGGATCGGAGCCATTGCGAGAGATATTCACATCGAGAGGGACATCATGACATCTCCAAGGCGGTGTCTTGGCGGACACAAGCAGTGTTGTGGAGGCAAAATTGACGACACTCTTCACAAAGTGTGTGACTATGACCAGTCGGAGCTGGAAGCGACCACATCCCCCTAGGTCCTCGATAATCTCTTCTGGGTTATGTGGCTTGCTCATGGCGGTCAAGCTTCGGACACGTGGTAGTAGTTCTGGCTGGACAACACTAATATAAATAAAATAAGAGAAAAGAACTTAATAAAACATGGTGTGATTTATTCTGTTATTCGTGTTTTCATATTTTTAATCGCAGCGTTTCAATACCATGTAATGCCAAAGATGTCCAAGATGGGGACCTCCAGTAACACTAGAAATGAAAACTTGTATGGGTTAAGACATTACATCAATTGTATATTTTTAATGTATTTACTATTAAAATACATAAGACGTCTTAAAACTCCACTGGGGACATTATGGCAATCGATAGCCGATCACATTTTGTAGCCTTCTCTAGATTATTGACTTTGTGTTTACTTACAATGGTGTTGTTTTTAAAGTGCGTTCATAATACATAAACCTTAAATGCCTCGTTGGCGAGAAACGAGATGTATTGGTTTGTTCGGACACCACGGTTCAAAATACGTAGAAACCTTTAATATGTATACAGGAAACTTATCAAGAAAACCGAAATCCTTTGCCTCTTTATAATTCTAGCACAATCCACCCGCATGTCTTGGTGGGACAGGTTCAAAACAGAAATAAGCCTTCGGTGATTACTTTACATACTTTACAAAAAAGAATATATGACAAAGTCCTATGAGTATTGCAACATATACCAAACTCCGAAAAAGCACAGAACAAAGGTATTTCACATGCATGCCAAGCGAAAAGTAAGAACAAATTTGTGATGAGTCATTTAAGGAAAAGAGCAAACCCGACAGTTCGAAATTTAGAAAGAGTATCAACATCAGGGCGGTCAAGCGGCAGCATTTTGGGACGGAGACCCCTTCAACCATATGCGCATCAGGTATAAGCCCTTTAAAACGCGCATCAGAGATAAGACTGTTATATTGTTCACGGCCTTGAGCGGTGTTATCCAGCAATGTAAAAACAGGTCGCTGATCGGCTGGTCATAGGGGAATTGCAACACATATACACAATGGAAAGGCACACGACAGATGCTTTCACACGACAGTCAAATGTAAAAACTACAAACACTGAGATTAAATATTACATTTATTATTAACATAGCTCTAACCTCGCACGTTCTGAAAGACTTTTAAAATAAATCCAATGAAAAGAAAACATATCTATTTGAAACAAAAGAGTCCATGTGATGACATGTACATAGATCTAACAAATGCATCATAACAAAAACATTAGCTGGACAAAAGATATGAGTTAAGCTTACAAATAAATATTGTATGTCAATTCAAAAGTTAAAACAGTAAACTATAATGAATATCACTACGCAGATGTTTTTTATTAGATTATTAATACGACTAATAGATCTTACAAAATAATAAAAATGTATATCAAACTGTACCTGGAAAATGTCTGCAACGAAATGTGCTGATTTAATACTTCCACAACTAGTATCTTATACCGACAGAAACATTTTGCTGAGCTATCATTTTGTCCTTAATGTAAAGGTTTGTCATGCGTATGTGACAGTTAGTTACTCACGCATGCGAGCTTTCTGAATAATATTTAAAGTAATTGTTCGAAACAAAAGAATAAAAAATATCATTTAAAATTACAGAGCATATTGATGAAATATTTCTATTTTGAAGTCGTGTTTGTTTCTGGAATGCGTTGCAAATAAAGAAAAGCCTGCGGACGCAACTTCTCGAATGTTTATAAACAATGAGGAAATGTGTAAAAGACCTTTGAGCATTGCAACGTAATCCAAAATGTGAAAAGGCACAGGACAAAGGTATTCACATGCAAGCCACATGTAACAATGTAAAAGTAATAATAAATATATCTGATGAGCCATTAAACAAAAAGAACAAATCAAACAGTTATCTCCATTGAACGGTCAGTCGGCAAAAGAGACCGACTGGTATGCTTGAACCGGTTTTATAAAGCTTTTACCTCCGCCTTAACAATCATTGCTTTTAACCATCAAAATATTTCCGTTTTTAACATGAAGCTCACTCGACTTCAGTGACCTATTACCACACGTGCGCATTGGCAAGTCAACCACAAAAGTGTATAGTGTAAAGGAATTTGTACTATTCTCGGCAACAAACATAACGGATTAACATCTTCGGAAGAAAAACGACAATAACGATAATAAATATTGTTAAAATAGTTAAATATTTTCTAAATGATATCACGACGCAGAAGTTATATTTCCTTAAAGTACCTAATATTTGTCTAGTTCGATGGTCTGCAAATGCGGATGATAACATGTGGTAAAATAAAGATTCTTATCTTTGAGAGACGCACGAATTAATTAAAATGGACAATGTTTTACCAATCTATAACATGAATAAAGATTCAGTTAACCGTTTGCTAATCTTAAAGCCGACCAACATAAGAGTTTCTCTACAAACCTGTAGTTCTGTGATTTTGGTTCATTGGTCTTTTTGTTGTTTTGTTGTTGAAGGTAAACCTAAATATAGATGTCTGTTAATGAGTTAAAAGTTTGATCCATTGCGGAAAACTTAGTATGGTGGGAACCTGTTTCTAACTCGTTTTTTGTTTATTTTAGCAACGTGAATACAGAAATTAATAGGTACATAGGGCGTGGATTCAGAAATGGTTGCCATACATTATAACTTGTGTCACAAACTAGTACGTTTGATATACAGCTTGACATAGTCTTGTAACCTG
The DNA here is from genome assembly GCA_007844125.1 of Sinonovacula constricta. Classification (NCBI taxonomy): domain Eukaryota; kingdom Metazoa; phylum Mollusca; class Bivalvia; order Cardiida; family Solecurtidae; genus Sinonovacula; species Sinonovacula constricta. The sequence goes on from CM017559.1 coordinate 1,918,352, forward strand.
GTGGGGAAAGTGGTAAACTTTAAGTTATAACAATATTGTGAAATGATTTAGCAACGGAAATCCATTAACTCATCCAGTACATATGTTTAACTGCGACACTTGCGGCTGTCTGTTCTACTTTGACTCGTCCAATTTTTAGACAAACCATGCATCTAAATAATTGAAGAATCATGAGATCACTGAGAAATAACAGCTTTTGTTTGACTTTAAATTGTGTTGTCCTTTTCATTAAGTGAAATGTTACGTGGTCAAAACCCTGTCACAAAACTCCAATAACACTCTAGTCACAAACCTTGTGAATCTAGATCCTCTTATAGTTGAGATAACAGTATGTCCTTTTGGTCTGTTACACAAATGGAATGTATGCAGAATCTGCAATGCAAATATTTCTCTAAGTACTTGTTATTGTTTCAGAAAAATAGAAAAAATAATCATTGTGTAGCTTATAACCTGCTTACATATTAAATAAAACACACAAAACAATGTTTGTATTTATTAGTGACCATTTTAAAGACCATCCAACTTGTCAAATTTGCATCTTGATAGTTTTATTAATGTTCATGCCATTATACCTACTTTCAACCAGTTTCAATTAATCATTATCGTACTTCATTGTTCGTTTGTAGATGTATAGTTGGCAAGATAATGTGGAGTTTCAAATCATGCGCGTGAGTATGAATATTCAAAATGTACTAAAGAAAATAGTACATAATGTATACATACTGGCTGAATACTTTCGTTTAGTGTGCCTGTAATCTCAATCAACGGTGTGTCTCTTATCATATACGACACCTGAACTGCCATTTTGGTCGTGTCCAGCACCTAACTCTTTGATTAGTTATGATTCTAACCTATGGAGTTTAGTAAAAGGGTTTTCACTGAGCCATATGATCCGAAAGTCTTGAAAAACAGCACATTTTTGAAGCGTAACATTCCATTTCATGATAAAATCCTGTAAAATATAATTACTTTAAAAAGGATATGAAGTCAACTTTCTTGTAAAAGAACTGGGGGCTGGTAGATGTTGTGGACAGATATCAATTCTTAAAAGATTTACCAATTCGATCTCTAAACTTACTTTTGTCAATCTTAAATGAAATTTGGATATCCGGTAAAGTACCCGATTCTTGGAAAAATGCCTTCATTATTCCACTTCATAAACAAGGTAAGGACCCAACAGATCCTCAGAGCTATAGACCTATTGCTTTGACGAGCTGTGTTTGTAAAACCTTAGAACGAATGATCAATAATAGCCTTGTCTGGTATCTTGAGTCCAACAACTTCAGAATATCAAAGTGGATTCAGACACCAACGTGGCACAGTCGATCATCTTGTTCGTTTAGAAACGCTCATTCGCGATGCCTTCATCAAGAAGGAACACCTTGTAGCTGTGTTTTTCGATCTTGAAAAGGCTTATGACACGACTTTGAAACATGGGATTTTAAAGGATTTAGGTGACCTTGGTCTCAGGGGTCGTTTACCAATTTTCATTGACAGCTTCCTTTCTGACAGAAATTTTCAGGTCAAGATTGGGTCCACCCTGTAATCTGTTCATAAACAGGAACAGAACAGGGTGTCCCCCAGGGTAGTATTCTATCTGTTACTCTTTTTAACATAAACATAAATAATATTGTAAAAACCCTTCATGAAGGGGTTGACTGTTCACTTTTTGTGGACGATTTCGTTATTTGTTACCGCTCTACAAATATGAGCACAATTGAAAGACAATTACAACAATGTCTTAATAAGTTGCAGAAATGGAGCAACACCAATGGTTTTAATTGTTCTCCAACCAAAACCAACTGTATACATTTCTGTCAGAAAAGTGGTTTTTATGTTGACCCCGAATTGTTTTTAAATAACGTTCGCATTCCCGTCGTCCAGGAAACTAAGTTTCTTGGAGTCATTTTTGACAGGAAACTGACTTTTCTTCCACATATCAATCACATCAAGAAGAAATGTCTCAAGGCTCTTAACTTGCTTAAATATTTATCCCATACAGACTGGGGAGCCGATAGGAAAACATTGTTACTTCTGTACCGTTCCCTAATTCGGTCTAAAGTAGATTACGGAAGCATAGTCTATGGTTCTGCCAGGAGGTCCTATCTCCAGATGCTGGACGTCGTTCATAACCAGGGACTTCGTCTAGCTCTGGGAGCGTTCAGGACCTCACCCGTACAGAGCCTTTGCGTTGAAGCCAATGAACAATCATTATTCTTGCGTCGCGAGAAACTTTCTTTGTAGTATATAATTAAACTAGTGTCTAACCCCGATAACCCAACGTTTAATTGTGTTTTCAAACCTAAACATGAGGGGCTTTATGATTGATCACCTAAAGCCCTCAGACCTCTTGGTTTAAGGCTTAAAGATAGCATAAACACATCAGGTATAAAACTCGAAAACATTTCTGAAAACCCCACAACTGAACATTCACCATGGCAACTCCGTTCTCCTGGTGTGAATTTAGAACTCTGTAAAAATAAAAAGTCGAACACAGATCCTTTGATTTTACGATCTGAATTTCTCGAACTCCTTGACAAGTACTCTGATCACCTTCATATATATACTGATGGTTCAAAGACGGACACTCATGTTGGCTGTGCTTCCGTAAGTAATAGCCACTGCATTAAACAAAGACTTCCTAACAACTCGTCTATCTTCACCGCTGAAATCCGGGCTATAAATCTAAGCCTTGATTTCATCTCAGACCATTCCGGTGAAAAATATGTTATATTTTCCGACTCATTATCTGTATTGCAAAGCATAAATTCACTGAATTATTCAAATCCACATGTTTGCACTGTTCTTGTCAATCTTCAAAGTTTATACGACACTAACGAAATCTCCTTCTGTTGGCTTCCTAGTCATGTAGGCATCCGAGGAAACGAAGATGCTGACAGGTGTGCAAAATCTGCCTCAGCCCTCACTGAGACAGATCTTTGCATTCCACACACTGATTTTAAACCGCTTATTTACCGACATATTTTAACCAAGTGGCAAACAAGTTGGGACAGTATTGTTTCTAACAAATTACACGTAGTTAAACCTAACGTCAGTGCCAATGTCTGTGCTTGCAGAGAAAGTCGACGAGAAGACGTAGCTCTTACCCGCTGTCGCATTGGACATACTAGATTGACTCATTCATATCTCTTGAAAAGAGAAGTTCAACCTGTATGTGTTCCTTGCCAGGAACCACTGACAGTCAACCATATTTTATTACAGTGTATCGACACAGACCACATACGGTCGAAATATTTTAATGTCCATAACATTTACGAACTATTTAGGACAGTGTTGGATTCTAAACTTGGTATTCTTAGTAAGTTATAATTTTTAAACTGTTTATTTACCAATCGTCATACTTTTTAAATCGTTTTATGTGTTGACCTGTTTTCAATTATTTTTTTTTTACCTAATAGTTTTTATATTTTTCTATATTTTACATGCGTAGTTTGGTTTTAACCTGATTACGCTTTATTCACATTTAACTTTGTATTCGGCGCCGTATGACCTGTAAGGTGTCGGTATGCCGTAAAACCCAAATAAATAAATAAATAATTGGATACTGTTATAACATGCAATCTATGCTACACATTTGAGGATTGTCATGGCGCTAGATAAATAAATCAATTATAAGCGCTGTTTTGGCGTTGTTAGTGTTACCATGTTAGCGATTACAGTTGTTCAACGATGGTCAATTTTTTGTAGTAAATTAAATGTAACGCATTGGAAATTGGAAAGCAGGCAATTCTTCAGCTGCAAATAATCCTCATTTCTAAAGTATTATTGTACATTGGGACAACAGTTACATCAGAGTAACTAAAATCCGATAGAAACCATTTCAGTAATCATTAAATAATGTCTATATGATTTAGGATTTTAATTTAAAGTTGTGTTTAAAATAAATGCGAATAAATAGTACCGGATTCGACCAAAATAAACAAAGTTTAATATTAAGTATTACCTACTACACCTGCTGCGATTTGAATATTAAAATACCGAATTCACCATTCTTGATCGGACGCATGCGGAAGTTTTAGATTAAGATGCTGAGAGATACGAATTTCTTATGCCATTATATAACCTGGCTCAGAGCCACAGAGGTCAATGAGGCAAATATCGCAAATACCTCGGCATAGTAGATTATGTGTAGTAAATTGAACACTTCTTCTAATAACTGCTTGTTCCCCCTTTCAACTCTTTCCTCTAGTCACTGAGTTATATTGTTGTGCCATAATTTGCATGCGACATTGACCATAAATTTACATTCCATGTATAACTGAATTATACAATATAGCGAACTTCCTGTTTAAACAGATAACAATCTTAATTTTAACATTTGAAGCATGCTTGGACACAATTGACGCGTATAATCTGCTTAAACATACATATTTGTTCTGTACACGCACGAGTTCTTCCCAGGCATGAATACCTGAATGCGAGTAGTCAAGGTCATGCATGGTCTGCCATGTGTGCTTCCATCATTCTTATTATTCTAAATGTTGTCGCAAGCGACACCGCCCAGTTATAATCCCTCTCTTATATTTTTATGCCATCCAACACATATGATATACTAATGTTTGATTAACAACTTCACATTCTATTGGAATATGCTTAAGAGACCGTATTCATATATTTATCACGTGATTCTCCTTGTTTCCCATGGAATACACCAATTACCTATTTTGTTACATAACACTAGTGTAATATAGCTTTTTTATTATTGACATCATCGACCTCATCATAGTGATGCAGATCGTCTCATACAATGTACCACTATTTCACCTAGTGTTGCAGTTAATTTTTTGTAAAATTGCATATTGGCGATTAAAGTCATGTGATACAAAATCTGACGCGAGTATTCATTTGATGCAAACATTTATTAAGGTATCCGGCCCATAATAGGCCAAAATATAACAATGGAAATGGATTTTTTTTTCACTTGTTTAACAAAGAGGTTAATGTGGAATTGTTTTATGAAATAAAAATCCGCAAAATATTCATCATTAGTGCATAAAGGTCAATTTTATTATCCCCCCTTTTTGTCTAAAAACCCCTACCTGAGGAGTGAAAATGAGATACAATATCAAAAAGATCCATTGAGTATGAATTTATCTGTTTTGCTAAAAAGGAACAGTATATTTTAATAAACATTACCCCAGCAAACCAAAATGTAAAAAGTCAATCATTCAATTTTAAGACTAATTGTTTTGTTACTAAAAATAGATCTTGGGGAATTACCTGTTTTTGCCTTAAATTGCAATTTTGATTATTTCTTTTGAAGTATTTATAACAGCAGCTCAATTTTCACATAAAATTAACCTCTTGTTTTGTTTTCTCTGTTGTAATTTTTTTAGACACTTTCACCGTGTTGTTTTGTAGTATTAAGTCCTTAAGTATCAATATTAGTGTTACTAAAAATAGACTGCAATAGACAATTTACAGATTTTTGCTGAATATGCTTCTATTATACATGTGTCTTATTGAAATGACAATCACAAGAAGTGAAAATAACAAAATTTTACCTTTTTTCCTTACTTGAATTTGGCTTTCATTTCTGCATTCTCCCTGAATACAATGAGGTTTATATTGACCATTTAAAGGCCTTTGTCAGTATCAAATCAAACCATATGGACCCGTAGTTAATAATTCAATGTTTTGTCAGAATAAAAGTAGAATACTGACTCAGTCAGAAAAGTGACTGGAAGCAAAAAATCAAAACTTTTTTCACAAATAATTAATATATTTTTATGAAATTTTAGTGTGCAAATTGTACTAAATCACTGCCTAAAATTTCAGATCTGTCACAATGGAGTAGTGAGGTTTCTTGCCAAAACCCTGGTTTAGCACTACCCCCCCCCCCCACCCATTTTCTTTTGAATGCATGAACTAAGTCAGGACCATTGCGGTCTTCAATTTCCTTTGTATGTCTGCCTAGTTTTGTCTTACTCTCAGACATTTGAGATTGATGCTCCAAATTCGGTAATTTTAATTAGTTATTACTTTTTTCTGTTATAGTGTCCACAAACATCAACAAAAAAAACAACATCAAAGTGAAATCTATATAGCCTGCCCTCGGCATCCTTGATTCAGGGCCCTAATAAAGAAAATTGCACAAGGTGGTGCTAAGTATACCCTGACTCAATCATTCAATAACCAAAAGATAAAAAGTTGTGAAAGACCTGGAAAGGAAAGTATGGTAGAACTCACGATGGTAAAGAAGTGTACCAAACTATAAAATGTGTCTATGAGCCACAGGATGGCCCTCCCTTTCTTGAAATATCATTGAGCCCCAATGTGTATTACACCTGGGATATGGACCGGTACCAAGAAATTAATCAAAAGCCAAGTTTGCGGGCTTATTTCATCCACGCCAGGGACTTGCAATCTTACGACCTTTCAGAGTGCGCCAGAGGATTGCATCCTGTTCTACAAATCTACCCACCCTTCTTTTGACAAGTTGTATATTAGTTTGTTTCAAGTAATAACATTTTAGTACCAAATTTGTAAAATTGAAAAAAGTAAATGTTGAATATATTTATAAACTTGACTCAAACTGACACCAGAAATATGATATAAGCTGAAGAACAGATCTGATTAAAATATTTTCACTTATCGAATATGTCATTACAACAGAATTTTATTTACTTACAATGCAGCTTTGATCAGTAGCAATAAGAATAAATTGAATGTAGAAATAAAGCAATGTAATCAATGATCTTATTTGTAATTACACAACGTAAAACTGCATTTCTTTACAAGTCATTCTGACACCAATAATGAACATACATTATGTACCAGTACTAACATGACATAAAATATAGAGTATTTCATACATGAAATCTTAGTCTTACCACAATAAAATACAGTTTGTACAATTATAGACTTTAGACCGGTATATAAAGTTCCATTTGCTAATTGATATTATTTCACAATGTATAAATATGAGATTTTGCTTCAAAAACATTTAAAAATTAAAGCTTTAAATTATAATATCAAAAAACCACAAAACATCTATCTCTAAATAATTTTTATAACATTTGACAATCTAATAGAGTATCAAAAGAGCAAACACAACCCCTTTATATTAGAAGATACATGTATAAAGCTTGCTACATTGCATGGCAGGGAATTAAAATATTATTAATCTACAAATGCAACTTCAATGCTAAAAATCAGTTCAAAGATCCATAAAGGTAGTAATAGCAAATATTTATAGTGTTTGATCTTCAATGAACATCTCTGAAAGCCTCTGTGCTATAGCAGCTGTTAGTTTCTTGTCACTGGAGACTCTTGGTTTCCCAATAGAATTCTTAGCCGTTAGAATATCTTGGAGTCCATCTTCACCACCACGTTGCCAAATGAGTTTTAGGTGCCTCATGTTCAAGCCAGAGCCAGCAATATTCTCAGCAGTGTTCATTTTCAATACACCTTGTGCAATAAGACAGTGAAGGCTAGGCAAATTGGATGTTTTTGCCTGGTTAAATTTTTCTTGAAGAATATGTGCATTTGGTGGATAAGAATTCTTCAGTAAGTCATCTGAATTTACATTTGCTTTGACAAGAATTTCATGGAGCATTACTACATCGTCTACAGCATTATGAGCATTATAGTCGATTTTACATAAATGGTTGACCAAAATAGCCTCTGAATATCGTGGTAATTTCGGGATTTTAGCTTTCATAACAGCTATAGAGTCAACACAGGCCATACAATTGTGTAGGTATTGCTCAATCATGTTACAGTTTTCAGCCGCCTTTAAGAGAACACGAAAGTCAAAGTTTTTCCCATTGTGGGCTACAAGGACAGGATTTTCAAAATGATAGTGGTTCATCCAAGCAAAAACGTCTGAAAAAGCTTGTGAAATAGAAACTGCTTGAACAGTTTTGCCCTTTACAGAGAGTTTGGCTCCATCATAAACTATTCCAGTAATATCTTCTGCACCTGCTGATATTGGCATCTTGGGAATGATATATCTTGAAAACTGGTTTCCTGTTGCATGGTCCATTGCAGCGAGCTGGGTAATGTGTGGTATAACATTTTTGCGAACTGAAAGAGAGAAAAAATACAATCAGGAGCCTTTATAGGTCAAAATTGATGTGAGTTTGTTTTGGAAGATTTTGTCTTCTTTTACCAACTCCAGCCTACCCTAACATATTTTTTGACATGACCATAATGTACCAGCAAAGCAGTAAGTGTTTACTCTTTATAAGAGCTCATTGTTTTTTTTTCTTTTGATACATCAGTAGACCCTCTGCTTCAGACTAGTTTACATGGATTAATTATGATTAGAGTTTCTTCATAGTATTGTGTTCTTTGAAAACTGGGTGCTGTTTTTTTTTCTTTTATTTTTATTTTAAAGTTCAATGCCTATTTGGTTCTTCTCTGCTTCCATTATACTACATAGTCTATACCATATGGGTAACATTTTGCATGTCAAAATTGTCCTTCCCTATGTTTGCCACTGATATATTGAAAATATGATAGTTCTGTGAAAAAAACAACAACACTTACATGATACAAAATCGTGATATGGTATTTTTTATTACCACTACATGTATTTGAGCAACTATTAGGTTCACATTAAGTGTATTCAGTAAAACATACTCAGATCTGTTGTTTCTAAATCTACTAGGATAAATGATGATCTGTCTGTAACCTCCACTTTAGAGAATATTGGCTTTGGTATGGCCTCAGGTATCATGTCAATATCATCAGCTCGATCTCCCATACTGATTTCTAAAAGTTATATAAAATTAATTAGACATTTTTCAAAATAAATCCTCATATTGATACATTTAATTGAATATATGTATATATAAGTAGGTAAAATTAAAGAGGTATGTAGTGATAGTATTTACATTTTTTGCCGATTACAAAAGGTGCAAATCCTGTTTATTATATGACAATGTTGTGTTGTGTGATGACAAACTTTCATTGAATTTTCTTTTACGATTATTCATTATGGCGTAAATAATCCCTTTATATAGATTTATAGTGTATATATATTTGTCTCAAATCTGGTAAACATAAACACACAACCAGTTTCAGGGAGATATTTTTTTTCTAAATAAAACTGCTAACCTGTTTCATAAGTTGCTCCCTCGGAAGCCTCGAAGGACCCTTTTGATGTTGCCCTTTCCTCTTTCAATTTGAGCCGACGAAGTTTGGTTTCTGGTAAGCTGGCAACTTGTTGTCTTTTTTCTCGTTCCCATAACTCCTATAAAATTTGTGAAATCAAAATGGCGGTGCGATATGATCAACTACATATCATGATAAACAATCCTACAAAATTTCATCAAAATCCGTTGAGCAGTCTCAGAGGAGTTGCGCTCACAAAAGTGTGACGGATGGACGGACGGACGAAGACCATTACTAGGTCTGTCCGTTCTTGGGGACAATAAAAGAGAAGAGCACATTGGGCTTAACATTCAAGCAAGAACAAGATATTCTTTATTTTTCACTGTGTTCAATTTATCGTGAGTGAAAGGAACCCAAAATATTGAAAAATACTTTATATATGTTATACGTTTTAATTTACCCATTTTGTATCTGGACACCTGTTTCTTCAGATACTGCATCTCCAACATGTACAATTTCTTCACTATCTGTATTTTGATTACTGAAAACATACCAAAATACAACATTATTTCTGACAGATAATATTTATCATTCTAAGAATAAACAATTCTTTTCATTGTTTATGCATCTTAATAAACGCAAAATATATGTAAAAGTGTCCTGAACATAGCATACTTATTTTCATAGAAAACTTACTTCAATATGAAATCTGCTTAGGTAAATGAACAGAAATAAAGATCCTAACAACAGGTCCCTTCTTTTGTAGGTAAGACATAACAAATTTAATATCAGCATGATCAGTGTGTCTTTTTATGTCCTAATAAATGCGAAAAGAAGGAGATTTATGTAGATTATTTGTTCGATCATTCATTAAGGCTTGATATAATTATTTTACATAAATTTAGTTTATTAAATTTGGTTATCAGATGTGAAACTTTTTTCAAATTTTCACATATCAAGAGTTTGTGATAAGTAGTTGTTGAAAAACTGTTACGTAAAATTTTCTACTGTTCACAATTAATAAAGTCTGTAAACAGGAAGTAGATGAGTGACAGACCTGAAATCAAATCTCATGTTATTTGACCTCATGCTGATGCTGCACACTAAATACATATATCAAAAGGCTGTGACAAGTAGTTGCTGTGAAAAGTGACAAAACTGTTATGAAAATTCTCTACCATTGACCATTAATGCCAAAAATTCACTAAGTCTTCAAACAGGAAGTAGATGAGCAACAGACCTGAAATAAAATGCCACAATATGGGAGCTGATGGCAGATGCTGCATACCAAATATCAAAAGACTGTTATAACTACTTGCTGAGGAAACTGTAAAAAAGAATTTTCTCTGTATGTGCGCCCGCCGCCAGACATTCACCGTTTATAACCCAAATTTTCACTGTGTGAAATCTTGCAAAAAATGACACAAATATTACCGTGGTTCTATCTGAATGTTTGTGTTGTCTTGATCCCCATGAATATCACCATCATCACCATCTAATATAGGTTGATAACTAAAAAATAAATAATATGAAAAATAAAATAATACCAAGCATTTTGAGAGTATTGAAAAATAATACATAGTTCTCAACCGGCCCATATTTCAATGTTAAAGAATAATAATTTTAGTAATAACAAGTATATAATTCCTGGGCCCCCTGATGAGTGGCAAATATTTTAAACAGAGAGTAGGCAAGTGACAGACCTAGAAATGCATCCCACCATATGAGACCTCTATCTGAAGCTCCATACCAAATATTGAAAGCCTAACGTATAGTAGTAGCTGAAAAATTTGTTACGAAAATTTTTCCATTTTTGACTTGGATACAAAAACCAGTTCAATATCTATAAGAATTAAGAAAAAAAGTGCTGAAACTACATACATGTGGCCAGATTGGCCTTTTTATTGACACCAAATAAATACATGTATATAAATATTAAAAGAACTAGAATGGCATTACCTATCATCAAAATCAACATCAGTTTCCATCTCAGGGGCTTTATGGTCTGTCATAACTACTTCTGTTGTTGGTATTTCTGCTGGTTGAACTGTATCTCTAAAATCAGAAATCAATAGTTTTATACAGTTAAAATGATGGTTCAAAAATTCCACATACTTCTTCAACTATTTTATTATTTAAATAAAAATGAAGATATTGTGAATTTAATAAAGATGGCCCTAGGTGGGATACCTAAACAGTGTGAGGCCAAAAACAGATTCCGAAAATCACATTGGAAAATAGGACATACAGTTTGTTTTACCAAACCACTTTATCTGTACAGACAAACAAACATGAGTACAATTTTATTACTTTGATGTCTACCATCATGGCACAAGAATTAACTAACATGTAAATACATTTGTAGCAATTATTAGTCAATTTTTATAAAACCGCCATTTTTTAAAAATTTCCAATAATGAAACTTCCTGAGAAATTCTCAATTGGGCCAAACAAAAAAATATGTGTGTTTCCTATTACATGTCTGAAAAAAATAGGTAGGTAGGTTTATTTTTTTTACAATTTTTTTTTTACCTAGAATAAATGGAGAGTGGAATTAAAGTTTAACAGTGCTTTAGCAAATATGGCAATAAAAATGTTAGGGTAGGCATGAAAAAATAGGTAGGGTCGGGTAACAGGAAACACACATATTTTTTTGGCCTTGTTGATTTTTAATCTTAAATATATTTTGGTTTTCTTTGCTGGCTAGATAAAAAAAACTTGCCTTTTTCAGCTTCAAAAGCCTCTCTCCCTCTCTGCTCCATGCTGAGGTTGGCAACATCTTCAATCATGTCCCCTGCCCTTCTGTCCATTACTTTCAAGTTCTTGTGTGAAATGGGTGGGAGGTTCAATGTTGTCACATTATTAACCCTTTGTGGCCCTCCTAAGGCATCTATCATTGCTGAAAGATAATAAAATTCATAATCCTATATAACAGATAAAATATACAATGTATCAGTGTATATGTACAATGTACATGTATCTTGAAACATTAAAAGTTTAATCATGTTAATCATGTTAATTATCACTATCTTTAAAAACAAAGGAAACAGTCTTTGAAATTAGGCCGGACCTACTGGAAATATCCAGTTAAAATTGGTTGGGTCCAGTTAAATTTTGCATTAATTTATATTTAACATATAGGACAAAATTAGCAAATTTGATGAAAATAGGCATTCGGTCCACCAGACTCCACTTCCTAATTTCTTTGACTGAGGAAACCATGACAAAATTAAGAAAAGAATTTAAGACTAAGACATACATGTACTGTATCAACAAAGGAAAAAAACTACTTGCACTATTATTTAAAATTTTTATTTGGATTTGCAACACTGACCCAGAATAGGATATATATTACATGTGTGTTTTAGATTGTGGTGACCCTATATCAGTAACAATATCAAATGACAAGTACATGTACGAGGGTTGATCAGAAAGTTAGTAGAATGGTGCTATAACTTGACAACTAATAAGCGCAGACATTTTAATTTTTAATATGATATAGCCCGATATCTCTTAAACAAAATCTGAAAAAATCATAACTATAGAATAACAAATATAAAATATATATAAGAAATAGCAAATACAATAAACTCGACCCGGAGCACCCCGGGGTTACAAAAACGACGTCGAAATTGACGTCGCGTCGACGTCTCACAACCGCAACAAGCGCAAATGTCATAGGATTTACAACAACTTTTCAATAAAGTCACCCTGACACTGTATACATCTCTGATGCCTGTGAATCCACGCAGAGAACACTTTCCGGTACCAAGTCTCGTTGAAGTCGGCGATAATCTCGTGCAACGCCTGTCGCAGTTCCGGTAGGCCGCGTAGTCCGATCTGGACTTCACCTGCAGAGACAATTGCATAACAGTCATTTTACCACGTACCTGAGATATCAATAGTTTATATTGACGATTGGCTTGAAAAGTTTAAATACTTTATTTTATATTAATTTTATAGAATGAATCAAAAATATTATTTCTGCTATTATCTCGTATTGAAATTTTATGTTATTTTTATTTTTTATATTAACTGTGGTGTTTAGTTTGCAGTAAACGTATTGTCATTTCTGAAACATTTTTAAAATTATATTTTCCACATTTTCTAGTATGGATGTGTTTTAAGTACCTCAGGAAAAATGGAGAAATCCATTGGGGCTAGGTCGGGACTATACACTACATCTCTTATAGTGCGCCGACGGTCTTCTTCAATGAACGTCTTCACTGACGCCACTAACGTCGGCGTAATAACGGATGGTCTCCCTGAGCGTGCATCATCGCTTATGTTTGATCTGCCATCCTTGAAGCGTTTAAACCACTTGAAAACAGTAGCTTTCTTCATATCTTTGGTGTGTTGAGCCCTATGCATAGTATTATACGTTTCTGTGGCTGAATATCCTAAATTGAAGCACAATTTTACTGCCGCTCGCGATTCTTCATTTTCTGGAAGTACCATAATGGACGTTGTGTGTGAACGATGCGCTTTACTCAAATATACATTGAATGCGTTGTATACCTCGCAAGACGTCAGAATCAACGTGAAAAAATTTAGTTGACATCACGTCAATTGCAGACAATATTTCGCCGAATTTCGCAAAAAAACAAGGGTCAAAGTCGTGCCATGTGATACTTACATTGCTTTAAAATTTGGCGTGCTCTGGGGTAACGTTGGGTGGTGATTATAAATATTCATAAAAATGAAACTAACTGTTCGATTTCAAAAATTTCTGGTTAAAATATTTAAAATAAATGGAAAAATATTACTTCAAAATTTGAAGCGCATATAACGTCATATATAGAAGTTATAGCACCATTCTACGAACTTTCTGATCAACCCTCGTATGTACAAAAATATCATGCACCAAAACTATACATGCACATATGTACATGTATTCAGGCTATTGATGTGCATTGTGTACCTATTTTGGTTGAAGATGATAAAAATGCAATATATGTATGTCTGCAGTCTGATAAATTGCTCATAATGCTGTCATGTTAAGACCAAAAAAAGGTATGTTTCAGATTTCATGCCTGAAAAAAAAAATGCATGTGTGTGTGTAGGGTTGGTAGGTAGGCATTTATTTTTTTTATTATTTTTCCCTTGAGTTAATGGGGAGTTGATTTCAAGTTTAACGGTGCTTAAGCAAAAATGTCAAGAAAAAGGCTAGGGTCAGCATGACAAAATAGGGTAGGTAGGGAAAATTGAAACACACTTATTTTTTATTTGGCCTAATTCTAAAATCTAAACCAGATTATTATAAACATTAAAATTTATTTTAGATTGTTAAATGTTAAAAGATACAAAACAGGGAGTGCACATGTTAAACTTGTCTCATATTATTTATAAGGTTGGTATGTACATGTTCTAAGTTCTAACAAATGTATGTACAACATGTAAATTAGGCTTTTTCAGTCAGTTTTTTGTGTGATTGGTTGCCAGATGAGAATCATGAATCATGAATCTTTAGGTTTGACCTTTTTTTACATACAGAATTCATCCAAAAATCCTTTGCCTGAAATTATTTAAACTAGCCAGGGACAAGCAGGCCGGTGCTAATGTTTTGCATGCTGCTTCTTTTCGATTTTTGTACATGTACACCATGTTCACCAAAACAATTCATGTTTATGACATTTTTATTTCATTTTCAAGACCAATCCCCTATTACAATCCTTATTGATATATATATACAAAAAGCATTTAATTTTTACCTGCTCCAAGCTTTGTGTTGACACTGAAGCTTGGCATCCCTTTACTGCTGGGGGTTTTATGTGTGGAACCATACGCTACTCTGTTCAGCTGCATGCATGAAGTACACTGAACGTAAATAAAACCCCCAAGTCCGCACTTCATCTCTCCTTTCACTGTCGTCATAGAAAGACAGAGTGGCCCAAGCATACAAAACTGGCAATAACGCAGACCTTCGAGTAAAACCGACCACTCTATTAATCGTCTGCCCGATGCCCAAGATGAGGTGGTGTTGATTTTTTTGCTAGAGAAGAACTTCTCCAATTCCGGACAACATGTCGAACAGCCAGTTGACCCTTCAATGCAAACATGACAACCACCAACATAATTATCTTCTTCTTCCACATACTCATGACGTTGAACAGGCTCAGGAGGTAAAGACTTTTTCGAAAACCTTCCTCGTTTGTCGCGGACGACATCTTCCGCCATATTTGTTTACCTTAGTGCAAGTGCCCGTCAAAACAACTTTTTTTACAATTTGATTTTATTTTATCGTAATCATCATTACAAATACTTTTTAATCGCAAATACAGTTATGTTTTATTAAAATATATTATTTTAATCACGATATAATATTTATTAATCTACCGACGGAAACTTCCGATATGCCACAATTTTATTGACCTCGACAAACATCGGAAAAGGTTGATCACGTGGTACATTATGGTTCGGATACCTTAAATGTGTTCAGAAAAAATAATACTAAGCAAGCCTATGTGAGACTCCTTTAGTGTGAGAAAGCGTTCATGGTCATAACTTTCCAAATAAACATCGAATTTCAAATCCGTAGGCATGGCAACAAAACTCTTTGTGCTGTCTAGTACTTTTCGCAAAATGTCCGGTATGACGTCAATGTAGAAATATTATTACATATAACAGTTTATGCATTAAAACAAAATTAGGACATTCATTTTTTGTATGCTTTAATGATTGCCGAACGCCTTTTCAGTCAGTGTTGATACCACTTGCGGTTAAAAATAAAGATTGTTGTTTAGGGTAGTCCTATCGTTCAGCCGTCGCCTGCATGTTAGTTTTTATGCTTTAAATCACCAAAAGACATAGCATATGGGTTGAGTATTGGAGTGATTCAAAGAGTACAGGCAATTGAGCATAATGAGATTAAGAATCCACCTAGGCTGCAATCATAACAAAAAGGATATTACACTTATGTTTAATCCATCGAGTTATATGGGATCGTAAATAGGGCATTCAGACGACGAGTTGCCGTCATATTGCAAAGTAGCGGCCCTTATTGGTTTCTAGATGGCCGAGCATTTTTATAACGCATTTCGTTGCAGCATTTTGTGTATTTCTGTCTGCAAAAATTAACTATTATGCATAAAAATGCATTTATCTGATTCGTTTGCAGCGTAATACGATATCTGAACATATGTCAAATATTGGTCTATTACTGGAGGATTGTTTATGTATACACACTTATGCACGAGCACATTCATGCACACACGCACGCACACACACGTGTCACGAAACATAATATTTCACCATTAAAACTGTAGGAAAAATATTATGACATTTACGTCAATGTTACGTGGAGCAAATGACATGAACGTGAAAGGTAAGCTTTTCTAAAATATTAATGCTGTTTTTGTAAAATTTAATAAAACCAATTACGCGTGTCTGCAGCATTGATTTCTCCATGTTTATGAGACCTACGCAGGTGAATATGCGTGTGATATAGCAATACATACGTACTTACATCTGATGTTGATACCCAATCAATGAGAGTTTAATCAATATTCGTCTCTGACCTGGCAATTAAATTATAACGAAGGTCCAGCACGGGGCAATTAAATGCACAATTACTTTCAGTTCTCTTGATACGGAACACAACGGAAGTTTAAGTGATTAGTTTATTCCGCAGCAATACAAGTGATTGCATACCATATCCATGACAATATAAGAATAAATGCAATGCTTAGAATAGGTTAATAAGAAAAGGTCCTATCAAAATTTCCACAGATATTTAATTCTAATCTACCTCTAAACATAGGCAAAGAGGGTAAATATAAATGTGACAAAACACAGAGACGCGACATAACCCACAAAAAGAAAAACAACAGTAACCGCCTTGGTACGGTCAGTCGGGAAAATGATCGACTAGGGTGCTTAGACCTGGTTTGTGGAGCGCTCCAACCTCGCACTTCATGAAGGTTTTTCTATCAAACAAACAGTGTAAACAAAACTATCCCGTCAAAGTGAGACAACTCAAAGTAAGCACCTGCATCGGGAGTTAAAACAGATACAGTGAACTTATATACAGACAAAATAGCTAGTAATAGAATAAACTATCAACATATGTACAGTATGTACAGTAGATAAAAGCCTTGGCAACATTAACTTTTCAAACGAGAGAGTTGTTATACATAAACATAAAACAGACCAAGCGCGCGCTGATATATAATAAGATCAATTTAATGACGTCATACAATGCCATGACGTCATATGCCAAAAATGTCAAAAGTGAAATGAAAAAATATGAACGATATTATTGAATTTTAGAATACAACCGAAACCAATAAAATAAAAGGTGGTATTGTTATGAGTTAATAGGTAATACGTTTTAAAATTTATCTGCAGTTGGCATATTTTATAATAAGGGTACAATATACCCGATGCTATACCAACTACACAATCTAATGTAAAGGGCATGGAAACTGCTCAAGTTGTTCCAATTATATAGGGCACGGCTGGAGAGATGTAGAGACAAGAAATCCAACAGTGAGTGTCCAATTATGGCTTTAAGTCACTGTTTTCATATAGTCTGAACAGAGTAGAAACATTTACCTATCAGGACTTACTGTAGACTAATTAGACACTATTTCTTCGGCTGGCAACCTTTGTAAAAGAATACGTTCAGGTTATCATTCCATAGTACAATGAACGTGAATGTTTTTTGCAAAACTAGATGCAATACAATTTGAATACAAACATACATTATATGTAATTAGCACAGGTTCGCACATTGTTTTAATAATATTTATATTATGCATTGACTTTTGTGAAGCTTTTCAGCTTATCTGAAATTCATTCAAATTTAACAAAGTTAGACTTCAGATTTAGAATTAAACTGGCTATTGTGAAAATGGAAGGCGATTAATTTCACAGTATAGGTATTGGATAATACATGCTACTATACTCATCTAATGACTTTCTTGCACTGTTTAATCTGATGGTTATCGTATAACATTCCAACATTAAGTTCTATAGAGCTAAGCTCATTACTGTCTTTAAGTATACAAGTATATTAGTATGCTGATAGAAAATGGCTAATTAGAATAATTGTGTTTAAGCATCAGGCACCAAAAGTCAAATTACATATGTTTATAAATGTAATTTAGCATAAAATTTTAGTATTACTTCATTTAATATATGAATCGTAAAATGATAAAACGATCATCGGTTAAGGGATCCTAAACTTAGACTTCTGGAAAACATGGGCACATAATGATGATACAACACCCATTTTGAATTTAACAAGGTTGATTTTAGTCTGATATTTTTTACGACCGCTTCCGAATAGTTTAGTTGACATTATTTTTCAAGGACGTCACTGCTTTCGCAATAACTTGTCAAACAAAACATCAACGCTTGGACACATATTCAAATGGATCAGTTTTCTTATCATTGCTTGCATTCGAGAAACCCATTAGGAAGTGCGAGGTTAGAGCTCTGTAAAACCGGTTAAAGCACCCCAGTCGGTCCATACTGCCGACTGACCGTTCCAAGGCGGTAACGGTCGGGTTTGCTCTTATTGTTAAATGACTCATCACAGAATTGTTCTCACATTTACATTTGGCGTGCATGTGGATACCTTGGTCCTGTGTCTTTTCAATTTTTGTATATGTTGCAATGCTCATAGGACTTTGTCTTATATATTCTTATTTATCGAAAAATTGCGGAAAAGCAAACACGTGATGTATGAATAATACATATGTAAAGAGTCATGGACCTCAAAGGAAGCTCCGTTGGTTTTGGCATTGTCTAACAACTTTATGCGAAAAGACTTTAAATTAAAACTAGTTTTATATCTGGGTCCGAAGCAAATACATGTGCGTTGAAATGGTGAATTGGAGTGATCGTGGTAAACATCAGTCGATAACACGAAAAGAAGGAATGTTTCCCATAAATAAATAAATATCAGTAAAAGAGAAAGAGAACGAAGAATACCCCATGGTTGTGTCAGAGTACATTTTGTCTCAACGCATGTAATGAACAAAGATAGCAATGGATATTGAACTGAAAGTGGACAGAGATTTAGCCCAGCTCCTGTTTCATCAGTTAGACACTGTATGAACAAGCATCATTAGAAATTTTTAAATAAACCATGTCATCACTGATTGTTGAATATATATATACATACATATCTTGGCAATTACGTACCTCATCATTTCATAAAATTGTATATAAAATGTAAAAGATAAGCTGAGTAGATGACATAAATAATATTTTTTTTTCCGTCCAGGTCGAAAAATGTTATTAACCTCATATGTTGTTCTCTTCAGCAGAATGAACTAAAATGATAACTAAACACCATTTGCAGCCGATGCTGGATTATCATCTTATATCGGCCTTATTGATCTATATTGACATTATGATATGTATAGTAATTTTGTTAATTGTAAAATATTGTGTTTATGTCAGTAACTTTCAGAAAGTTTCTTCTTAAACCAGATTAGTGTGGCCTTCACTGTACCCTTCATCTCATGTCTTCGTCTTATCACTAACACAAGGCTGTCCGGCATGTTAATGCTGTGAATGCGGCACTATCTGGACACTGTCTCTGCTCAAGTGAAATATTGTTCATGGGATGATCCACACGTCCAAACATCCAGACTAGCTTCTTGTTAAACAGATATAGTGCTGTCTTAGCAGTAAAACATGCAACGAATATACTAGACATAAACTACACCTAATCACATTTTATGTATCCTGACACCAGGCGCACCAGTGAATTCTCTTGCAAGCTGAGTTTATATAAGGGTGCTTTATTCATGCCATCTTTAGGATTAGTTGTTGGCTTGTTTTTTATCCTATGTTTCAAGTATCTTAAGTCGTTGTCTACAAAATACACTGCCAGGGCAAATAGAAACATGCTAATGACATAATATATTGTATATTGTATTGTTTTATATTAAATAATTAGGACATCTAAGTTTAGCACAGCATTTAAGTCAATTTTAACAGCTCAGTATGTTCGTACACTCATCTGGGGAAATCATATTTTCCCAGTTGTGACGAAAATAATTATGCGTCACAAAACCGACATTTTTATTTGAAATATTTTGGTATATGTACATGTTATTTTAAACTTATTAAAATATATATCTTTGTTTAGTTAATCACCCGATTAGTGTCTTGTCAGTTATTTCAGAATGGCGGCATGTAGATCTACCTTGATTGGAAAATGCACGTAATGAACTTCATAACTTAATACCATGCCTAGTCATATTATACTTACTCCAGGCTAACCAGTCATGAAAGTACTCATATATGATTTAGGGTTAGTCAGGTAACCATACCTCTACCATGTTTAATGAATTTGGTATTCCGTGCCTGGATATAAACACGGGACCTCAGAGCTCCTGAAAGATTGCATCTTTGAATCTGGCTAAGATTTGTAATCAATTAAAAATTTAAACACACAAACTCTATTACATGTTGATAAAAGCAGTGAAGTGATTAGAATATTGTTGTTGTTGTTTCGTTACAAACACAAACATAGTTATGGTCATTTTAGCGAAGTCCAGCTAATTATTGGTGAAAGAAAATCCCTTATGTTTAGGTAGAACTACTGGTGCACTGCAGGTTAGCTGGAAAACCTCCCCACAACCGGTAGAAGAACCTATGCAGTGTGGGACTAAGGAGATACAAGTTAGTTACTGCTTGGCCACATGCGCGCCCTGTTATTGTTCACAGAAAATAAACATATACACAACAAAGCTTATTGTTAACAGCATATAAGTTAAAATATTTTATGTTATTAACCCTTTTCGCTGCTAAGCCATTTTCCACGCACCATGCTGAGGAAATTTTTATACATTTCAAAAGAAAATGCCATATGTCACTAAATCGGTTCTGGTTTTGGATATGTAGAACTATATATCATTAAAAGAATATGGATTTTTAATAATATAAAATTTAATTATTATCATGTGATATAATTTTTTTATGGACTTTCAAAATTGGAAAAAAAGAACTTTTACTTATGTCTTTGGCATTGCACCCCAGCACCTTCAAAAATATGAAAATTGATAAGAAACAGCAACAACACTGTAAGTAACCACCAAGGGGGACTAACTCTGGTCATAACTTTATAATCTATATACTGTGAGTCAAGACTACAGGTATACATGTTACATGTTGCAGGAGTTTCATTTATATGAATACTGGTACGTACAGCCAGTTGGCTAACAAACCAGAAATTGTAAGTCTAAGCCTTGATCCAACACTATTTTATTTTTTCCTTTTTTTAATTTAAGTTCCATCTTTTGTGTAGAAGCATGCTAGTTGGTTAACAACACTGAGTTAATGCAAAGTTTTTTAACTGAAAGACAATTAAACTGATATGAACAAACAAGGCAGTAGAATGTGTTTCACCGCCCTCACATAGGTAAACGAACAGTTCATGTTTTACTATTCAATAGTTTTTAATAATTCAGATCCGTGCATGTATGTATATTTTATAACTTGTTGCTAGACATCAAAAGCATCAAGAGAGAAGATGATTATGACGATGCAGAATATGAAATTTCCCTTCTACTCTTGTTGTTGCTGATACTACTACTACTACTAAGTTACGTTTAAAAATTTCAAGACTATACATTTGGCAGAAAATACCTATATCTTATGAGGTATAATTAAACTTATTACAGAAATGATGTTTCATATAAACAGGTATTCTTCATAACATTTCAACGGAAGATAGATCATCCCTATTCATGATGATGAGCTGTATGGTTTCAGCCATGAGCCACTGGGTGATGAGGAATGTAACAAACACTGGCAATACCAAGGAAAGCTTAGCATACACTGATCTGTTGGTGGATGCCATTCTTTAAACCAATGCAGGTCAGCCAAAGTTATGTTAACTTGTTATTTGTTCGTTGCACTTTTGTTTTTTTAGCATGTTTTCATTTACAAATTATATATTTTAAGAAGCACTCATCTTTAACTTGTGTATTACTTGTACAAGAAAATGTTTTAACAATTTTTAGAACACTAAATTATACTTATTGACAACTCCAAGGAAGAAAATATTAATTTATTAATTATGGTTATTGTATGTTTTTATTATTATTTGTTTTGCATTTTAGATATAATGCAGGCATAGAAGATTTCCTTTGTAGCATC
This sequence comes from Sinonovacula constricta, assembly GCA_007844125.1. Lineage (NCBI taxonomy): Eukaryota > Metazoa > Mollusca > Bivalvia > Cardiida > Solecurtidae > Sinonovacula > Sinonovacula constricta. The sequence goes on from CM017559.1 coordinate 1,940,552, forward strand.
TACCACTAGCAACTGATTGAGAAACTATAATTTATTACATTAATTAAAATTTTTCACTTTCAGCCTTCAAACCAGTAATGTAGATAGAAAATACCTGGTGTTATACATAGTAAATACTGTATCTTACCAAAAGACAACATCTTATAGGTAAATAAGAAAAGGTCCTATCAAACTTTTTACAGATATTTAAATTTTTATCTACCTGTAGACAAAGGTAAACAAGGTAAATGTAAATGTGACACAGAGACGAGACATAAAACACAAAAAGAAAAACCATCAGTTACCGCCTTGGAACGGTCAGTCGGCAAAAGGGCCAACTGGGGTGCTTAAACCTGGTTTGTGGAGCGCTCCAACCTCGCACTTCCTGAAGGTTTTTCTATCAAACAAACAGTATAAATAAAAATATCCCGTCAAAGTTACACAACTAACAGTAAGCACCTGCATCGGGAGTTAAAACAGATATAATGAACATATGTACATACAAAATAACTAGTAATAAAACAACATATGTACAGTATGTACAGTATATGTACAGTAGATAAAAGCCTCGGCAACCAAAAATTCCAAGTGAGTAGTTTAAAATAAAATAAAGCAGTACAAGCGCTGATATATTATAAGAACCATATATTGACGTCATAAATGCCATGACGTCATATGTCAAAAGTGAAATGTAAATATTACGGAATATATTGACATATTATATATGATAAAGGTACAAAAAATCCCGATGTTATACCTACTGTGCAATCTCACGTAAAGGGTATGGAGACTGGTCAAGTTGTCCCACCTATATAGGGCACGACTGAAGAGATGAAGAGACAAGAAATCCAACAGTGACTGTCCAATTATGGCTTTAATTCACTGTTTTCATATAGTCTCAACGACCTGTCCGGTCATCGTGTAATTATTTAAAAGCAATGCAAGTTCTTGACTGTAAAAGGGTCAAATGCAAGCAATGCAGTACATCGAAGGATTCTCGGGTTGTAACCGTCTGCAATACATTTTCTGAGTTTTGTAAAGTGGTCAGAAAAGTTATTGAGACCCTTGGTCTTCTTTAACTTGTATAAAACATTTCCATAAAATGCAGGATGGTTTATGCCTTTCTGCATAAGTGTTTTCATACTGCTATTATACTTAGAAGCAATAAAACCATTACGATGAAAGAATTTTGAAAACGCCTTTCTTAATTTATGAAAACGAAAGCCTTGCTGTAACAGTTAAGATGAAATAAACAGGTTTCTAGCATTGAAATCTTCTACTTTAGTTCAAACTCGTGCAAACCTTGTAAGTTATGATATGTAAATACCATAGGAGGTAGCACGAGGTGAATCACCATCAAGGTATGGATAATTCACAATACTAAAGTTGAATTCATCTTTCTTGTCATAGATTTTAGTAGAGACACTGTCATTGGAAATATTGATCTCAATGTCTAGCAATGCTGCATTTAAATGTCAGTTATTTGCTTTATTAAGGGTAAGTTCTGGAGGGTAAATCAGATGGATCATTTGAGAAAAGAAAGGATTATCTATAGTAGAATATTGTCAAGATAGTGTGACGTTGAAAGCCTCTTTAATGTAGCTTTGGTTCGAAGGGGATAAAGTTAACATGAAATCACGTTCAAAGCAGTATAAAAACAAATCTGCAATTAATGGTGCACAGTTGGTTCCCATAGGGATACCAATTACTTGTCTAAATAAAGTGTCACCGCATTTTATGTAATTATTGTCTAATAGAAAACGTAAAGCTTCACAAATATCCGTGCAAGTCCACATAGTAAACTTTTCTAAGAAAGTGTTGGTAAAAATGCATTACTATCATGACATGCAATATATAGACGTTGCTCCCGAGCAAATGTTTTCTCAATAAGAGCAATCAATTTGGTCTTAATTAAATCATGAGGTAAGGAAGTGTACAGCGTAGAGAAATCGTAAGTATTAACTGCAGAGCAATGAAAGTTTAAAGTACAAAACTTGTCTAAGACTTCTGAAGAACTTTTAATAGACCAAAAAGTGTTAATTCCTGAATTTTTATACACTTTTTCACAATATTTAACAACGTGATTGCGAACGGCTGTAAGGCAAGACGTAAGTAGTTTAGATATGTGAGTGGTGGTGCTAAAGCTGGCATTAGCTATGAATCGTGACTTGTATGGTGTGTTGTGAAGCTTAGGAATCCAGTACAAGGAAGGAAGTTTTTCTTGCTTTGATTCTATTTTGATATTGAAATTATGCAATATCTGTTTATGTTTGTCAATGACTGTCTGAAAGTCAAGGTTGGTGCAAGAGTAAGAACTGGTGGTGGATAACTCAGCACTCAGTCCATTTTTGTAATATAGTCGTCAGACAAAAATATGTTGTTTGAAGCTTTGTCTGCAGGTACAAGTACAAATGTTAGACCTTAACAGAATTTTTAGTCCAAGTGGCTAGGAACAAGTTGGATAACCAAAGCAATTTAGCAGATACACAATGCGGTCATTTAAGATACATCCAGCTATGATAGATCTGGTCCTTGCTCTAAATGGACTTTAAGCCACGTGGTGAGGGCCCAATGAGTAAGAGGAGTTACTTGTCTGTGACTATACCACTTAGGCTATAGGTCTAAAACTATTTAAAACTTGAAAAGGGTATGACAAAATAGTTATCTGCAAGCTAAAATGTACTTAAAATGAAACAAGAAACATTACGATTACACACGAGAACTGTTGTGAAGTATCCTACAGTCCTGATAGACTGAAATAATAAAAATGAAGCCTCTATCTAGGATAGAGACACTTAATTCAAGGATTATTTGCTCTATTTGACACCCATATTCCAGGACCCCAGAGTTGAGATATGTAATCATCAGGTATTTTAGTATTGAGTGTTTGAGTACAGATGATATTGTTAGAAACACCCATATACATTAAGTCAGTTTAAAAACCTCTCCGCATTCAGTTTTAGTTTAGAGTAGTTTTCAACCCAGTTGGAGTTATCTATTAATTGTTGCCGGTGCACCTTTTTATCAAAGTAGAAATAGTGCTTTTTTGGCTCACCTGAGCTTATGCCACAATATGGCTGTGTAGGAAAATCATTTTGACGGCAAATGCAAGAGCTAGAACCTCAAAATACGGTATAGGTGTCCTTTGGGTGGCCTTGTATAAAGATTTCTCGAACTAATTCTGATGTGTCAAATCCTGGCCGCCAGGTGCGTGGTCATGTTCCATTATATTTTTTTTATAGAAAACCTTCTTGTCAGACAATGCAAGAGCTAGAGCCTTTATGTTTAGTTTACATGTTCTTTAGTTGGCCCTGTTTGAAGATTGTTAAAATGATTCTGATCCGTCAAAGACATGGTTGCCAGGGATGTGGCCTTTTTCCATTTATGGCTATAAAGGAAAACTTGAAAAATCTTCTTGTCAGAAACTACAAGAGCTTGGGCCTTGATATTTGGTATACACGTTCTGTGGGTAGATTTGTATCAAGATTGTTCAAATAATTCTGATCCGACAAAAGACATGGCCACCAGGGGTGTGTCCATATTCCACATGAGGTTATATAGGAAAACACAGGAAATATTCTTGTCTAAAACTACAAGAGCTTGAACCTTTATATTTGATATATATGTTCTTTGGATCGTCCTGTATCAAAATTGTTCAAAACATTTTGATCTGTAAAATAACATGGCCGCAAAGGGGTGTGGCTACTTTTTCTATAAGGCTATGAAAACTTTGAAAATCTCATCGACAGTAACCACAAGAGCTAGAGCTTTGATAGTTGGTATATGTATTCCTTTGATGACCTTTATCAAGATTGTTCAACGAATTTTGATCTGTCCAAAAGCATAGCCAAAAGAGCTAAATGACTACGGCACTAAGGTGAGCGATAAAGGGTCTCATGGTTCTCTTGTTATTATGTATTAGCATATTACAATTAGAAGAACTTAATTCACAATGACTTTGTATGATGTTGATATGTTTATGCATACAATTTCCCAACTCCATTGTGGTCAAATATGCAAGCAAAATCTCACTCCCACAACAAGGGCATCCACAAACTACTTTTCATATACATGTTGCTGGTAACTTCTACTAATATTTTAAATGTAATTTAGTATCCCTCTTTTGCCAGGCTGGCATTTTTTCTGCGTCTTCATGAGCCTTACTCATTTTAAAACTCTACAACAGAAACCGACGGACTTGATTATCAGGAAGCGACTGAAAAATTAGAATTGCATGTAAACTTCAGCAAAAACAGTGTTTATAGACAGGTTTTAGCTTATGCAATTTCGAGAGAGCAGGTATAAAAATGCCATCTACAGATTAGACGAGTATGCAAGCATTTAAGCATAAAATAAAACACAATAAATTAAACTATTTGCGTACAAACACTGGTCTGTTTATCATTTGAATTGCCGGAAAAAGTACTTTTTTGCCTTCTAGATTTTGTCACTCTTCCTTTGGGAGCAGATCCTCAATCTATAGCTCCAATTTGACCTTTCATAGATTATCTTTGCCGAGAATGCATACAGTTTGGACTAATGGAAAACGTTTCAGCAGCTTATAAAAGGCAAGGGCTCCATGTGGCTGCCTCAAAGGTTTTCTGGGGCAGCATGCCATCCAGACCAATCTAACTCGTTTAGCACCTCTAGTGTTCTTTCAGTTAGGCCCTCCATCCCCATATTAATCCTTGATCCGCCCCGTGTGATAAGGAAAGACAAGGTTGGAGGGCTCCACAAAACAGGGTTAAGCATCCCAGTCGGTCTTTTTGCCGACTGACCATTCCGTGGCAATAACTGTTGGAATTTCACGTTCGTGTGCAATATCTCATCTTTGTGTTTATGTCACTTTTACATTTACACTATATGATTTTGTCTAGTGGTTGTTGAATTTTATTTTTTTAAATGAAGAGAAATGAAGATAATTGAAATCTTAATCGAAATATGTTTCCATATTTGGCGTTGATCAGTACACCAATGTATGTTTATTACGGCAGGATAACTGTGATCAAGTGTTCGATGTGAACAAAAAGTTAAAATTGCTAGGTTCCTTGTAAAAATGCAGGTTTGAGTATCTAGATGAAGATACTTTGTGCCATGCCTCAGTTTCAAACCTGAATTGCTAATGTTTCCATCCATTCTAAATGACCGTATAATCCCTGTGTATGTGTCGTAATTCGTCATTGTTACATTAGCCATGTATCCATGTGCTTCATAAAACAAGGCTTACATTTTTGTATCTTAAACCTTTGTTAAGATTGACAATTTTTAGTATCTCTGCTTATACTTTATGAAACCGCGTAGCGGTACAGTTACTTGTTCTTTTCTTTGCTGAAAACAACTAACCAAATACCTAGCCCCTCACTGGGTTAGAGTCCTGGTCGGGGCGAGAACTGTCATGAGATGATGTTTTCCAGGTAACTTGCGGTGTGCTGGTGGTTCTACCCAGGCATAAGTATGGGGTCTTCCTTTACCAATAAACAGATGGAAGTCGACAATATGACCATACTTGTGTCGATGCGATGTAACTAAAACAAGCAAAACGAACATACCAAATAAACACATGGGCATATTTTATGAGGTACGTTTCCTTTTACCACCTGCCTTTGTCTATAAAGAAGACACAAACAATGAATTTAATTGAAAAGAAAAGAATAATAAACTAACAAAAATAATACAATATACCGCAGACATCAGGGATAGTTCCTCGCATTGAATTGCGACATCGGAAATTCAGTTTATTTTTAATTTCAACGACAGAAGACCATCTTAGGCAGGACAGGCGATGACGGGTCCAGAATAATTAGCTCATCTAACGGAAGATCGGTGTTGACAAGGAAAGCTGCTTGACAATGATGCATGTTGGCAGTATCCGATACGACTAATGAGAATGAATGGATAGTGTTTTGTGACAGGTCCCCGCTAATACACATACGACACTTGTAAAATTACTTTTATCAATAGAGTATAAGAATTTAAATACATAAACCGTTGAATATGGCACTCGACATAGAAAACATTTTTGTCGAGGTATACATGCATTTATAGTGAAGTGGCCGTGTCGTGCCTTAGATGTAAAGAATAAACAGGTATACTTTTTTAAAAAAAAAACGTACATATAACATCTATGCTGTATGTTGTTATTGATGCATCAACTACAATTTAAGGATATGTCTTTGATATCGCTCCAAAGAAGAATTATGTCCATATTGGCGACCGTCCAGCTTATTATTGGTGAAGGAAGAACACAGACGTTTGACTGGATATCTCCACCGGCGCACCGAAGGTAGCTGACGAATCGAAGCCACGCAGTGAGGTTCCAGAGGATATAGATATATCAGATACAGCGATGCACAAACGATAACCAATAGTTCTTAAGAAATTAAGGATAACTTGACAGAGGATTTATGTGAAAATATGATCTAAATTGCAGAGCCTGCTTAATAAATTATACATGAGTAAATTCTGATGATGTTTAAAATTAGCAATAAATATAAATAAATAAATACAACCATAAGTCGCGAAAAAATGAACCAAATATATCACTAGTAACACTTAACAAGTTTTATGAGCATTGCAGCATAAACCGACATTTTAAATGGCACAAAACAAAGGTATTCACGTGCAAGCCAAATGTATAAGTAAGCAGCAATCTGTGATGTGTCATTTAATAAAAAGAACAAACTCAACAGTTGCCGCCTTTGAATGGTCATTCGGCAAAAAGAGACCGTCTAGGATCTTAACAAAGATCAGATAAACACGTTTAATCATACCACATTATAGCATCAATGAGTTTGCTGCTTAATGAGGAACCTATGCCCGTTTCTCAATTATACTGCACAAAATTTCTTTTAAACACATTGTTTCTACTTCTATAATTTGTACGTGATAATATTTAAATAGATATTTTACAAGAAAATTCTGTCGATATATGGAAAATAAAGATAAAATATTTCACATAACTTGTGTACTGCAAAAATACAAAACAAAATAGTTCTCAATACGTAGAGATCATCATTGAATACATTGAATTACCCGAAAAGAACCCTACAATATAATGCGATGTGCTTATTAGTATTTCGAGCTGTTTAAATTATTAAATGCGTCGCATCAGTCTTTTTTTTTCATCAGACAGAAATGAGACCAATAGAACCAAAATTTTAAAGGATGAAATTTTAGAAAACATATTAATTTACGTTGTCTGGAGCAAACTTTTAAATACAATCAAATAGAAAATAGTGTCATTTAGTTAAGCAGTTAAAACATCCCTTCCGTACAGTTTTGTGTATTCCATATATATCCAGCCGGGTCGAACCAAAGACTTTAAAGTTGGTAGTAGTGGCTTCCCTCCTTGCGTCCAGGGCTTAGGAGACAGCATTTTGCCTGACTCGTCGGTGTCAGTATAATGGACCGGCCGGGTTCAGTCCCTTGGCACCTAATAAGTGCCCCTGTGCTATAATGATAGAAATGTCGCTGCACAGTATCGGCAATGTGTGTGTATGTGTGTGTGTGAAGCAAGAGAAAATATTATCCATAAGAGAAGCGTACAGGCGTTTAATTTCAGTTGCAGATTTGAAAAGTTCGAAACGGCAAAAGAGGAATCAACGTTACTGAAGTGCTAAACATTGCTAAGAATTAATAAAGAGAAGAGATACTTTCTACACTGAACGAGAAGGTACAGGGTCGAATTATAAACGCGACGGTTACAGACAAGATTCTATCAACTGAGGGTTACACCATCCTGCTAAGGATACGGGCTGACGCGATCCGAGAGTATAAAAGATTGAGGAGCTCTCAAGGTGACAATGTACAAGAGAACGCTAGCAACAACTTTTGACACATTTGAGATATATAAACATTCATCCGGTTATAGACACCGCGGTTTTGCAGAATCAAACGGTCAGTAAATCGTATTTACATAGTCCTAAACTGCCAACACTGACATTGCCCACCTTTTTCAGGTTAGATCCTTCAATGGCATAGTTTTTGGGATTCGCTTAACGTGGCTGTTCATTCGAACTCACACTTAACTGATGTACACAAGTTAACGTATCTTTAACCTCAGTTAGAATGTGACGCAGCCAGAGCTGTAACGGGGTTCAGTTTGACAAATGCCAATTACATCGAGGCAACAGAGTTACAGATAGGTTTGGCAGGAGTAAAATTATACATGCTCACATGCAAGCCTTGTTACATTTTCCTTTCCCCAGTTCACAAATTGACAGCTTACGAAATAACTATGATCAACTGGAAACAAAAGTACAGAACCTAGAAACATTAGGAGAAAAACATGAGCATTTTGGTGGTCTACTTGTGCCAGTTATACTAGGTAAGCTCCCCACTGAATTACGTAGAAACCTTGCAACCTTGCTTTGCAAACCCAAAAATGGTCCTTTAGCGATCTTCGGAAAGCCTTTAATCAGAACTTAACATTATCGAGGCTGGCTTAGATGATAGGAAACAACCAGGCGAGCACACCCCGACTGCGTCATTTTACACTAGCGCAAACACCAGACACCACCACCTACACAGAACTGGCATCAGAAACAGGCTCCTAAACAAAAACTGAAATGAGCGTATTGTGAAGGAAATCATCTACCTGCCGACTGGTTTCACGTGAGGGATTACAGTGCAAGAATACAGATTATCAAACAAAAACATATGTGTTTCTTCTGTTTACACTCGCATAAAGTATCAAACTGCCCGTAACATTTTCGCTGTGGTAGATGCAAACGCAAACATCATTCTAGCATATGTTCTAACAATCATACTGTAGAGCCACACCAACACTCTGCAACACCAAACAAACACACGTCATACGCAAACATGAAAAATACGTGTCCTTTTAATCCACAATTTCCAGTAAAGCCATCACAGCTAAACACATTCACGTTACAAACTACGTCATTTTAATCGATACGGGCTGTTTTAAGACAGCTTTAGCACCGTTCTGCACCGATGAATTGCGAGAAGATGCGAATGTCTTGTTTGGTAAAGTTGCACATATTTTGTAAGACTTCAAGTTGCTCGTACCGGAAGTGAAGTAATACACTTGACATCATTCCGAAGGTGTAACACGGCTAGAGTACATGTTAAAACCCTAGATGGTGAGTTAATAGCAATGAACGTTCTGATAGCACCGACAGCATCTGCACCACTAAACAACAAAACACAGAGGCAAGTCACTCTGCCACCATACTTAAGAGGGTTGACGTAGGCTCACCATTTGGCGTCAGACGACATGTTCGAGATCGAAGTTTTGGTAGGCGCTGATTACTTATGGAATATCATCCAGGATACAGGTATACGCGGAGATTGTCCGACAGCTGTAACGTCGAAGTTAGGATTTCTTCTTTCGGGACCACTTCCGGCTGCGCATATACAGAAGAATCGTGCATGTACCATGAACTTGATTACAGCACCTACATCAGCTTGTGAGCTCGATAAGTTTTAAAAGTTTAGAGACATAGAACAGACATGTATAACATTCGAATACGAATGGTTTGTAGCGAATTAAGCTTGGAAATCTGATCATGGGCCTTTACCGACAAATTACCACATTACGAAACTAAGAACAGAGAGCCCTATTTCTCTTTAAACAAGGAACCGGAAATGCAAAGGTAATATAGGACAAACATCGAAAAAACAGGAAATAAAAGGATACATTGAGGAGTTCCAGTCAATGAATAGAACAAGACAGAAGTACACTACATACCCCACCATGCAATAAGAAAGGACACCCATCCGAGTAGAGTATGATTGTAGCTGTAAACAAGAGCGCGAACAACCAACTCTAAATAACTGTTTGGAATCTGCACCGCCTGCGTGAAATGAATGAGAATCATTCTGCTGAGATTTCGACAGCATGAATACGGGATATCTCGCGTTATACAAAAGGCGTTTCTACACGTTGGTTTGCATGAAAAAGACCGAGATTTCATAAGATTTCTATGGCTGACTGACACAATTGATCCTACAAGTGCACTGCAAACCTACCGTTTCGAATCGGTATTATTTGCCACCACACGTTCGCCATTTATACTTAATGCGACCATACTTAGACATTTTGAAAGCAATTCATGCTGGATAACTAATTGGCTAAGAAACTATCTGTATGTGGACCATATCCTAACGTCGTTGCGCCAAGAAGGAACGGCTACAAGATGCTTCCAGAAATCACATGACATCATGTCTTCTGCTGGATTCAACTTACGATCATGGACTTCCAACTGTGCAAAGTTGAGACAGACGGCATAAGCATCGGGTGTTTTTGACAGCTAACCAGATAACAAAGATACTCGGCGTGCGCTGGGGGGTAATAACTGACAAGCTCATGTTAGAGCAATTTTACTCCCGATCATCACCAGAAGCCGATTTGACATCAAATTTAGAAGATAGGCATATTCTTCATATTTTCGTGGACGCAAAGTCAAAATGCCTATGGAGCTGTAGCGTAATTTTGTAAAGGCAATACCTGCACCTTGATCATGGCTAAATATCGGATAGCACCCTTAAAACAGATTATCCAACTCAGTAAGAGTTCGTTTGGCACATACGGAACACGTTATCGTGTCAGGAAACTAATTTCTGGTCAGATAGCCGAACTGTTGTTCAGAAATCAGAGAAATCAGAGAAATCACGAGGAATGTTACTTGACGTTACTGTCCGACCAATGACAACCCAGCTAACCTTTAAACACGCGATCTTAGTGTAAGCACATTTCAAAACCGTAAATGATGGCAGCATGGTCCACACTGGTTACTTGATAAATCAACATGGCCGTCCTGGGAACCGAAAACTCTGACAACTTTGCCCACTACAACAGAAGAGAATACAGCAGTCACACATATTACAACGGTGTCAAGTCAAGACCATGAACTGTATCATGTCGTGTATTTCAAAAGATTTAGCGGCTACAAACGACTGATACGTGTGATAGCGTGTGTGGTAGGTTTATACATAACATCAGAACTACTGTGGAGCTTTGCAAAACCGGACCTCAGACAGTAACAGACCTGCAACAAGCAGAAATACACTTGATACGAATCAGCCAAAATAAATCATTCTCTACAGAAATACAAGAACTGTCTGACCATAGGAAATCACGTCATCGAATTTCTATCTTGAAACAGTTACGACTTTACTTAAATAACGACAAATAACTTTGCTTTAAAGGAAGAATATATAATGCTGCGGTCGATGAATTCACGAAATTTTAAATTCTGTTACCAAACAGACACCAGATTACTTCATTGATAGTCCGTGATGAACATAAATCAGTGCTTCATTCAGGCGAGAACAAGCCAGACGTACTTGATACCACGAATCAGACAGTCTGTTAGGTCTGTCCTGAAGAAATGCGTAACTTGTAAGAAAGTTATCGGCAGGTCGTATCCTTCTCCAGAAACACCGCCATTGGTGAAGTACAGACTTGAGGAATTACAACCCTTCATGGTGACAGGAGTAGATTTTACCGGAGCACTGCATGTGAAATCCGACAATAGATGGATTATCAAAGTCTACATATCTTTATTTAGGTGCGCAACAACGCATGCGATTCACTTGAAAATTATCCAGGACTTATCACAAGTTGCATTCCTACAGGCGTTTAGAAGATTTTGCAGCCAACGTTCCTTACCTGGACTGATGTTTCAGACAATGGAACTACATTTCAAGGAGCATCTAACCAATTAAGAAAACTAACAAGTTCAGAATCACTGCATATCTATCTTGGGACAATGGCAACCGAGTGGACATGTATCCCAAAACGCACACCTTGGTCGGTGGATTGTAGAAAAGACTAATTGGGCTTGCTTAAACCACGCTGAAAAAAATATAAGGACATACCTGCCTCTATGTAAGTGAACTTCAGACGATGATTTAGGAAAAATAAGCCACTTAGAATGACCGGCCGTTAATCTTCATGCCATCCAACTCAAACGACCCAGAGCCACTTACACCAGCCCATCTGTTGCACAGGAGAACTATCACATGACTTCCGTATCAACGCCCAGACCCCAAACAGAATCCTATGGAAACCAGCCGATCCGTCATGTTGAGGAGAGGTGACACACAGCGGAAATTAATCAGCGACTTTCAAGAAGATGGAAACGAGCGTACCTCACCGCACTTCGGGAACACATATATATATATATATATAAGCAAATTAAATTTAAGTCTTTAGACGACTGTGTTCTTAACTGATGGGGCGTGTTTCAGCTAAGCATACCTTTCAGTTAACACCCATTCTTATTTACTGTATAAGCGGTTCATTTGTGTCGGTCTTGTTGACGCACATTTTGTAAACGGTGACGATCAACTTAATCAATAACCTTTAGAAACAATGTCTGTAAAGATCCGCTAATTATTGTTTATTACCACAGTTAGTTTATCTGCATGTATAATGCATACATGTAAACATCATTCTGAATCTGGGTCAACACATTCAGAATTTACTTTCTCAAAAATCCTAAAAGTTCTTATTTTTCACATTTTTAACTCTTAATTTACAAACATTCTTATCGCGGCCACTTTATTTTAAATGTAAAACTGTCCTTGAGAAATGTCATGAATGTTCAATCTCATTTGAAATGAAATTAAGGATGTCGAAATCATGTTGCATCGGTTTGGTCTCTATTTTAAAATCTACAAAGGCTTCACTTAACAGAGATCATTGTAGAAGTGTATCATTTCCATATTAAGCCTCACGACATATGTTTATCAAATACGTTTGATGTTTAACGGATGTACATTAAAAAGCCCGCGTCTGAACACTGCGACCGACATGGAAATAAAACAACATAACTCATTTGTTCTGAAAGCGACACTATTAAATAAACATGACTTCTTAAAATTGGCGCTGAACTTATCAATAACGTGTCTGCAAAGAAACATTATGAAAATTGAAAAAAGAACGAAAAGACCTCAAAGGAGGCAATAACATCATAATGAATGCAAATATAATTAAATTTGGTTCAAGTTTAGGCATAGGTGTCTATACGATAATTTGATAAGTGATGAAGAATAAATTGTTTTCCAATTGACTATATGTTTGTTTATATCATATTGTCAATGTCTTTGAAAGCATCATACAGTTCTTTAATTGTGTATTATTTTCGTAATAATTGTAACTCATAATAAAATAGGACTAAACGTTACTGGTGTGTGGTTTGTTTTCATCAACTTATGAATGTATCATATAAGTAATTATATAGGGGTTCGTAAATTGAGGCGTGGTTCTATTTGTTCGACTCGTTACAATAGTTTAATAAAACCTCGCCAATGAATGATAAAGAATATGGCCGTCTCACTAACCGAAACGTCACGCCAATGTTGGGGAACTTATGTTATCAAAGCTATGCTTAAAGGTCGTCAGGGTTAATTCAAGGACTGGTTTCTGATCGTCTCCCCATGAATATGCAGGTATAACAGATGATAACCGTTGATAATCATTTATGGTTAAATAGGAATAACCTATATCATTTGATATAGTTTCTTTTCAAAAATTTCATTGACAGGATAAACCTACAAGAAAATGTCCTAAACATTGACAAACGTGTTATTGTTTCTATTATCGACCTATGTCCACACATGACTTAAGAGTATGTCCGACATTTAATTACTTTACATATAAAGACCACAAATAAGACTTAAAAGGGTGATTTAAACATTTGAACAAATTACTAACACTTAATTATTTAAAAGTGGAATGGTATGACAGGCAACAATGTACACCATTCATTTATCTTAATACTGATAGCTTAATACATGTAACCATGCAAAGCAACATAAACTAAAGACCTAACGCACAGTTTATACAAATGATGACTATTTTAGCGTGAAAACAACTGCCATACATTAAGATTTTCCGATCATTGATTCAAATTCAAGCGATTATCTAGTTATACACATACAACTGATCCAAACAACTATATTCCCTATTTCTATTCTTTGTGTGAAATGTTGTGAACCGGAAACTTGCACAGTCAACCTTTACATTATGAATATGATTCGCATCTGTCTTTAATTTCGCATTTTCCTTAAATTGGTTCGTTGACCTTATACTGAAATCTTCGCGCACAAAAGTACTGTTAATTTTATATAATGTTATTAAATTTACTTACAAACTATGATACTATCCCTAAATGTATAAACTATCGTCCATATTTTCCATTTTGTAAATAAGTCTGAACGGATTTATATTACGTTGTGATGGAAATTATGTAACAAATGCAAGCATATCACTTAGAATGTTTTTTTTCTAATAATGGCATCATCATAAATGTGGCATTATATAACAGAACATGTTTAATTGGGCGTTAACTGATTCCTTGCTTACAGCAATGAACATATTAGTGCAATGAATGAGTAATTTTGATTAAATGTTATTTTATCCTATTAGAAAAATAGACATACTTCATTAGAAATATCCCAAAATGCGTCAAAATGTATATATAATTATATATACATATATAGGTAAGCCATTAGATATGTGTATTATACACTTCTGAGTAATCTTATTCGCAAGTCTTCTAAACACATGTAGGCACACCTTGACAATGTATGTTCATTTAACATGACACTGCAGGAGTGTACACTTGTAAATTATATCTTAAAACAGTTAGAACAGTGTTTAATAAAATTAATAAGTAGAATGTACATTTTCTAATGGTTTAGTTATTGTTATTTTTTAAACATCCATGACATCATCAACTTTGCAGAATTCAACAGAGAATGTGCAACGATAAGCCAAATATAAGACTGGATGCAAGCAAGCATGTATCATTCAAACAAAACATTATACCTAATAGGAAAGTATGGAAAGGTCTAATAAGAATTACTACATATACTTAAATCTGTAAGACAGAGAATCTCTAGACAAAGGCATAAACACAAACCAACGCTACCGACTGTGTTAATTATACCTGATTGTTTGGGCTTACCAACCCAGCACTTCCTAAAGGTTTATCACACAAACAGTGTAAATAAAAAATATCACGTCAAATTGAGAAAACAAAGAGCAAGCACCTGCTTCGGTGGTTAAAACTAATAAAAGTATAGTGTATACAAAAAAGCTCTTATTATAATCAACTATCAATATATGCACATATGTACAGGGGAAAACATCGGAAACCGAAAAGTTTCAAACTGAGAGAGTTGTTTGAAAGAAAACAGCATAATTGATGGCGTCATAAATATGTTTTTGTTAATTATATTAAGATTCCAGCGAATGTAGGATAATAGAAATTAAAAAATACTGAGGGTGTAGTGGTTTCAGTTATTTCTAAGAATTGATGATGTTTGAGGTCTTCATGTATTAGTACTACTTCAACAAAGATACAGAATGCGCTTAAATGAAAGACTACATGTGTTTGAATAAGCATTTTATTTCAATTATTCTAATACGACCTTGGATGCCAAATTACTGATGGCAACTGGAAATAAATGTCAGAGTGTACCCTACCTTATCTTTCGAGATATGTAGAACCATAGGACTGCTATAATATTTATAAGCCGAACAAAACGTTACATTATTCATCAGATGAACACTGATTAGGAAGAAATATATTTTCCATGCTCATTTGGCGTTTAACGACCTATTACTAACGTTTCTATCCCTGTACACTGCATGTATATTTTAGTAACGTTTAACTTAGTGTGCAATCATTTCATTAAAATATGAAGATATCGAACATTTTTTGGTTTTCGTCTGCTAAAGGTGGTATTCGACAGTTGTCATATATCAACGAATTATAGTAACAAATCGAACCTGAGGAAGTTTGGCATAATTGTTGAATAAGCCACTCCTTTAGTCGTCCTAAGACATATTTTTTTCAACACTAACTGAATTGTTAGACAGTATAAAAAAGCTCTAAAGTGGTCTCTGCTAACAGAGCTACATGTATCGACGTCAGAGAGGATTACCTGGATGAATATATAACGTGATCTCAATAGTAAGTGGTCACGAGGTTTGCTAAGTATAAAAAAGATATCTCTGCAGCCTGACTCGGATAGGAAATACCATGTTTGATGAGTGAAGATTATACTTGACTCTTAACAAAGATATAGGGCATCAATGGACATCATTTTGCAGGACCTTTCAAGACAACTAATGACTTATTTGCTTAGTTGAGGAAGGCAACTTTGGTTCAAACTGTTGGATCCTACCTTTAAAAATACGGATCACAACTTTGTTGTAAATTAATTCTTAATACTAGGCTTGTTAAATATTCATACTCCAATGATATACTGTTTTTTTCAGTAGTTCTTAAAAAGGGTCTATACATTCTTTCTGATTTTGCAAGCAGGAAATAATTATACAGCAAGACAACAAAGCGAAAAGTAAATAATATCGAAGTGGATTGATAATTCGCAGTTTCTCTATTGTACCCGATAAGTTTTGGACTGTATTTATAACACATCGACGTACATAGTGGAATAAGGAAATGAAACTATAATGCGTGTTAATAGGAACACTCAAGCATACATCGTGATTTCAGTCTGCAGTTTTCAATACAGAAGTGCGCGTCAGTGCTAAAACTGTCGAAGTTGCAGATTGTCTCTTCAGCAAGGTCTTTGAAGAAACGGTTCACATCATGTATTGACTATGTTTTGCAAATAAAATAAAAAAATAAATTTCCAATATAGTAAATTCTTAAATACAACAGGTATTGTACTTCAAAGTTCTATAATCTTCAGGTAAGGGAGGCCCCGGGTTCGATCCCAAGCCACGACATACGAAAGTCGTTAAGAATAGTAGTGATATAGCTTCCTTGCTAACGCTCAAGCAAATATACATGTAAGGGTAGTTCCATGACTGGTTGGCCCGGTGTCAGGATATTGTGACTGGGTGTGGTATCATGCCAGTTGTTCACGGCATGCTATACACAGTGAAGGCAGCACTATTTCTGATACAAGTCGACACCGTCTCAAGATAACTGACATACTTTAGGTGGGACGATAAACCCGATAAACAAACAAAAGTTATATATATTTAGTTAGTCATTTTTCAATCAAATGACCTAGAAATATATGACAATTTGCAAAATGAACATGTAGATTTCATAAAAGTATATTCAAAAGGTTTAAAAATCATTATCTTCGCGTCTGACATTTATTTATTGTCCAACTTCGTTTTGCATGTTAATTGACCCTTTCCACGTTATCGGGTATGCTGATGACTCGCATGTTGTGTTTCAATTATTCATTTTTATGGTATATATTTATTTTGTGTTTTGGTATATACATATATATAGGTTGAAACTATTAAACGGACAATTATATCTGACATTTTTTTTATTTTACTGGCATTGGGTACATGTTTGTCTTCAGATTTAAGTATATATTACAATAATTATACGACATTGACATGCTTTCGAAAAATAAAGAGGCATCTGTACGTAAAATGATTAATATGTGTACACTGTGTTCTTTTGCCTGTCAATAGGCTGTACTAAATGGTGGTTCATATGGTTTTGGTGATGCGCGAGCTTTGTCATAAAATATTTTGGAGCTATCATCTGGAATCCATAAAGTTCCTTTGCACAGAAGGTCCCCCCCCCCCCACTTAATCGATACTGATTTCTTCGGTGTATATCACATCAATAATAACACCAAAGTAGCTTATAATTGCACGATATATTATTTTTCCAGAAGCATAAGCTTAGTCAATATATTGTTTTCGTCAACGTTATACGTGACAATACACTGCATAAATACATAAATATTATATAAATGCCCCATCTTTTTTAAATGAAACCTATCTTGATACCGGGTCTAAAATAGTTAATCTAAGATAACTTTCTTGGAATAGAATTGAAACAATTACAAGAAGACGGCAACCAAGCAGGTAAATTAAAAGTCTACTTTTCTCATTAAAACAAGTGACTGCGCAGTTTTACTGATCTATGTTCGTTCCTTTGTCTAATTTATATCTTTCATTATCTTTCAAACGCATATATTATGAGCTTATAATATAAAATTTCCACAGTATATTATTTTTATGGCAGTCATACGGATATTTATCGTTCATAAAACCTAATTTGCAACTTATTATATCAACATCGTGTCAATTTAAAACTCTTTTGCTACGTCCTGAAATTATGAACTTAATGAGAGCGAAGGCTTGTTTATGCGCTAATATTCTAGCACTACACGTGTTATTTGACCTTTTAAAAATTACATTACACAGTAACAGCAGTAGTGCAATTTTGTATTAAATCAAAATCATGCTGACTTTATCAGACCAAATTATTTAGACTTGTTCTTACCTTACACACTTGCGCTAAGTTAATGACTAAACTGACATGCCACACATTTTAATTGATCAACTATCATGCCACACAGAATAAGAACACATCTCTAATATATTATAACGTCAATATAAAGTTAGAAGTTAAAATAAATAAATAAATAAATAATAGAATAAACAGTCACAGGTATATCATATGCATCCCTTTGACAATCATTAAGAGTGTTTAATTTTTAAGGCGTTTGTGATAATATTACTGGGTCAATATATCCAGGGAAGGAATGAATCGTTGTTTATGACGGTCATCCGTAGATGAACTATGGTGGGCAGTTAAGTATCGCCAAATCCGAGGGATTACGATTCCACAAGAATCAATTCATTTACAAATAGATATTTACAACCTCTTTTATTTTACATGTATAGCACAAGCCATGCGACTCCTTATAGAAATTAGGTCAAACGAATAATTTACTCTGCGTGTGATACAGTTTTTATATAAGCCATACCCGTAAAGTCAAGAAGCAAAACAACAAGAAAGTTATTTCTTGTTTTTAATTCTGCACACCTGTTTTTTACAGATTTCTTTTTTAAAAAAGTGTTGGAAACCATCATTAAATGTAATTCTTAAAAAAGTGTTGGAAACCACCAACATATGTAATATGGTAGCAAATAAATTATAATAAATAAATAAATACATACATAAAACGTTTATGCTGTAATGACCTAATGTTGAGGTCATGGTTATGTCCGTAGTAAAAGAATCTCTGCCCATCGAACCAAAAAGCAATCATGAACGTAAGCGCGCGCAGTCTACATCCCTCTATTGTTCATTAAGAAATAAACGTAATTTGTTCATGTTTAGTTCATTGCAGCGGTAAACATAGGAAATGTAAATACAATATATTAAAACATAATAACGGAATAGACATACGTACAAACTGCTTATAATATTGGTGTTGTTTACATCTCTTCTCAGATATAAATTTAAAAATTAC
The DNA here is from genome assembly GCA_007844125.1 of Sinonovacula constricta. Taxonomy (NCBI): domain Eukaryota; kingdom Metazoa; phylum Mollusca; class Bivalvia; order Cardiida; family Solecurtidae; genus Sinonovacula; species Sinonovacula constricta. Next base: position 1,959,773 of record CM017559.1, read on the forward strand.
TTCCGGACATGTATGTTGACAGCGAACCATAAGGGACGACCAAGTCGACAATGTGTCAAGCGTAATTAGTTCGTGTAAATGGAAAACCAATGTTGCTGACGGAAACTGCCTGACAGTGATCCTCTATCATCCTACCTAGAAACATCGTGTTAATGTGATGACCCGCCACCCACCCCGCCAAAGACAGAATTATCTTCTTTTTTTTTAAATAATTGTAGGTCCGTTATTTGTGGTAGCATTAAAATTAATCTGATAGATCTTACAAATGACACGTTTAAACTTGTGATAGATACAGGTTAAACATTCATGTTTAATGTATATTCGACAAAGAATTAGCTGGGACATTTCACTAATAATTTAAAACTCTAAAGATATCGCTTATGACGTAAAAAAACGACGGTAGTTACGTACGGTTAACAAAGCTCTTACATCCCGCATTTAGTGGGTTATTTCTCAAATGGAAACAGTAAACAATGCCGGAATGCAAAAAGACACTGAGAACTTGTATCAACATTAACATAAATAATCAACATTTTACGAAAAACATAATGAAATAGATGTACAAATGTCCACGTGGATGTTGCCTCGGCATATCAGTTTTCAAAGATCACCGAACATTTCAGTTTACCATTAATCTGTCTAAACAATGACGTATAATTTGAGATACGTAACGGCGTTTTATGAAAAAAAAAGCAATTAAAAAAAGAAATCAACAAATACAACAACAAAAAAAGAAATCAACAGATACAAACAAAAAATGCTTTTATACTTGATTATAAAATCGCCTGCATATTTATACTATAATCCTACATATTAGAGCTCTGTAAAATATAACAGGCAAACATCGCCACTGAAATATGTTGTCCTGACAATGTAAGCCTGACAAGTGGTATGCCTTGAAGAACATAAAGGTTTATTTAATATTTATACCCAGTTGATGTATGTTCTTTGTGTGTTTTTGCAGTTCTTGCATAAGTCAATTTATTTCGACGAAAGCAGGATACAAAGTAGGATACAAAGAGGACTGCAAATATGACAGATTGCCCACTAAATGTCTTGAATACATGTACCATTGTTAATGTACTAGATTGTACTAGATTTTGATTCTAGTATTTGCTGCAGAGTAGATAAGTATCGTTAGTTTAAACTCACCCGACAAGTCGGATAATTTATGACGCTGTCAAAATTCGGAGGTTATTAGTTTTTAAGCAGCGCCTTGGAAAAACCAGAAACATCCGTTAGTGATGATAGTAACTGAAGGTAAAAAAGGAATAGTGTAGGCATCAAACCTTATGTAGATTGCCTTTTTTTGCGGCGTCAACTGAAGGAAGTTTTGTGTCATGTCTGTATCTGCCAGTGCATTTCCTTTCTGCCACGAACTTCCTGGGAGGTATTTTTTCTCGAGTTAACAGAATAATCAATGTTTATTGGTCGATACACACAATCGTTCTTGTTGCATCGCGGATGTAAAGATGGAAGTGGACAAAATTTCAGAAGTCTTCAGAACAGATTGTCATAGTTTTGGATGTTGAGTCAGCGCGCAGAAAAAGTAAATGCTTGCCGTTTTGTCTGATATGCTCTTTAGGTTTAATCGGAAAGGAAATTTTGAACAGAGATGAAACACTTGAGCATCGAAGGACAAATTAAAAATGTCCAGCGCATCCTTCATCTGGTCTTCGGCAAAATTTAATGTATTCCTTATCTGGAGGTTCCGAAATGTCATTTTAATGTGCTAATTGCTTGTTTTTTTAATTAGCGAGCTCTGTGAATACACTTAAGAAGGCCTCTTTGAAGACAATAATAAAATGTTATTAGCTTTGGTCTAATGTCAACATACCTTAGGAAAGACGAGGCGAGTAAGAGAGAGAGAGAGAGAGAGAGGGGGAGAAAGAGAGACATACAGAGACAGAGAGACAAAATAGAAAAAGAAAGAGATAGGCAGACGTTTAGAGACAGAGGGAGATGGCAGAAGAGGGACGTATGTTTCGAACAAGCACAATTGTGAACGTAATCATTCCATAATATGAAATAGCCTTGCGAAATCCGAAATAATTCTTGTACAGCAATAAGCGACTGAAGCATATTTTACGTAGAGAATATTTTAGTTATTTTTGTCTAAATTTATGACAAATATAACGATGATCTCCATCATCAACGTGTTGTATTTTTGGGTCACACTGACCCCTGATACATTTAACCAATAATTTGGTTACAATGTTACAATAATTATTTTTTCACCTAATTGTTTCATCAACTATGTAGTTGGCAGGTTTAATGTTTACGCTCTATTAAAACTGAAGCTTAACTGCAATTAGCACAAAATGCTCAGCGAATGTTCATTCTTCATATGTTTCGATATTGGTAATGGCTAATTTCTAGCTGTAAATTTAAGGACATATTATACGAAAGATAAACATAGTATCTCTTTGACGTTATGTGTGGGTCATATGAAATGATTAAATAGTCCCGACTATTTTTAATGATTTAAGCAGATTTAACTTCTATATTTGTATTTCCAGGTCATAACGAAATAAGTAGCAGCTGCACACATCTGCATTATACAGTACACTGATTCGTTCGAAATGCATAAACATAAAATTATTATAAGCATCTTTATGTCGTGTACAATCGCTAAAATGTGAGCAATCAATTCGTATTAATTGAAACAATAGGAACATTTTTTTATCCCCTAATGAATTAATATACTCGAGGCAAGCTTAATTTTACCAAACGACACTTTTCTTTTCTTACCTCAATCAGCTTTAAAGATGCTCCTTTGAAACGACGAAAAATGAGCATTTGTAAGTCCACTTCAGGATGCAATAGAACCCAAATAAATCAAACCGCTCAGAAGCGTTGTTTTGACAGTTTCACCCAGTTTGTAAATACAAACAATGGTCAATATTATTCTGACAAAGTATTCTGCTGTAAATCGAATGTACATCACATTGGAAATTGGAAATTAGAAAGCAGGCAAGCCCTCAACTGCAAATATACACCTCTTAAAATATTGAGTACACATTAGGACAGAAGTGACATCGGAGTCACTTAAATCCGAAAATGGAAACCATGATATTAAATATTAAATATTTCCTCTTTAATTTTGCATTTTTATTTAAGTTAGGTCTACAATAAATGCTCAAACATACTACCCGATACGACCAAAATTGGGTTTGAAGTTAACTATCACGTCTTACATCTCTGTGATCTGAATCTAAAATTCCGAGTGCAATATTCCTCTGCGAACCTTTGCGGTAGCTGAAGACTGAGGTAATGTGATGACCTCCGTCATTACATAGCCTTATTCAAATAGGTAAATAAGAAAAGGTCCTATCAAAATTTCCACAGATATTTAAATTTTATCTACCAATAGACAAAGGCATATCAAGGTAAATGTAAGTGTAACAAAAACACAGAGACGAGACATAATACACATAAAGAAGTTACCACCTTGGAACGGTCAATCGGCAAAAGGTCCGGCTGGTGTGCTTAAATCTGGTTTGTGGAGCGCTCCAGCCTCGCACTTCCTGAAGGTTTTTCTAGCAAATAAACAGTGTAAATAACAATATCCCGTCAAAGTGAAACAACTAACAGTAAGCACCTGCATCGGGAGTTAAAACAGATACAATGAACTTTTATACATACATAAAAACTAAGCCGCAGAAGGCAGTGCAACACAACGAGGGATATCGCAAATATTACTGCCTTGTAGAAAATAAAACGTCAGTGGATCACTCGTTCCAATAGGTCGCTCGCTATTTACAAAATATCATCTATTCCATGAGTGGTATTCGTAAACGGCATTTTTCATTCATAAATCTGCACTTCATGTTTACCTTAAATACACAACGAAATGAACTTCCAGTTTAAACATACATCAAAATTAATGTTAACAATCGATAATGCCTGAACATGCATATTTGTTCTGTACACGCAATACTTCATCCCAAGCATGCATAACTGACAGCGAAAAGTCGAGGTGACGCAGGATTAATCCCGTGTGCTTTCAAAATCCAGCTTTCCCATAACACCGACAAACAACGAATAGGTACGTTTGTTTTTTTCTTATGTGGCTGCTTTATCTGTCAGTGATAATTTGTTTACCAGACACTTAAACGCTTCAAGTTACAAGTTAGTTTAAATGTGTATTTCTAATATCTTCAATCTGTGATATCCGTCTCACGCCAAAGCTAACAATCTCTCGCTGTAGTGAGCGAAGAATCGTGTTGCGTTTATTTGCAGACTTTAAAACTGCAAAACGGCTACATTAAATGTTCGAACACAATTCGAAAAAAAAAGGTGTCATACCCTTTTGTTTACCTAATTTCATAAATAAAATATACAAAGTAGTAAAACATCAAGGGAGTCAATACATGTATATAATAACGTAACGTTCATCGTTCATGCCGCAGCAAACAATGGTTCATCTTGTAGATAAAAAGTGCGTTGCAGCACAAGCCCTCACAAGGATGTGCCTGAGTTGTCACGGCTCCACAGTCCGTTTAGAACCACGAGCCATACATTATACAAACATTATGAAAAGAAACCAGAACGTGTTAAGGACCAGCGCTTATTTTATTCTTACAAATAAATAAAATGCAGGATGTCATAAAGACGTTCGTATAAAAGTCTTCAAACGTATAAATTACATTATTCGACGATAGTTTATTTAGGGATAATTCAAAGATTGTTGATCTAAATAATTTTACGTACTTCAATTCATGACATGTATGTGGAAGGATGAGTCCTATGATCAGGTCATAATAATAAAACCTTATCGTTTGTTTGTTAAACGGGTTTAATTGTCTTATATTGTGTTATTATTTGATAAATTACCGCGTACATCATATTGACATAACAGGTAAGTGTTCGAATACAGATCCTGTGTCATTAATACACGCCTAAACAACATATGCAAATATTATCTATGTTGAAAAATATAGACGAACCTCTTTAATGAACCAGTTAAATCAATTATATGTACGTAATCTGAACAATAATTAAATCAAATATGCGGTCAAACAGGCAGATTTTTAAAGAATTTGGTGACACTTTTTCATTATAAATTATGTCATGGAAATGAAAGAAAACTTACATATTGTCATATATAACTTATAACTTTGTACTTAAAATTCATGAATGTACATTAAACGCCTCAAACAAACAAAATATCATGAGGAATATACAATTAAGAGGAATAATTTGTGAAAATACATTTAGGACACTGCTTATAATCGACTGTTAATATTTTCGTAATCTTAAACATACACGTATCCTTTCTCTCTATAGGAATATTTGAAACTATGTGTTTCTTTGGGCCATGGATATAAACTGTTAACTGAAAATCTATATATGCTTGAATATATATATATGAGCCTCTAGCTTAAGCTATAAAATAGAAATGCTATGTCCTTTAAATTAGAATTGTATTCAAATATATGAATGTTATTGTAATTTCACATAGCCTATCTTGGTAATAGCACTTGGTATCGGCTGCAGCTACGAGTGGTCCGGGTTCGATCCCGGGCCGCGACATACCAAAGTCGTTAAAATTTTAGTGATATAGCGTCCATGTTTTCCAACAAGCAAGTATAAGGATAGTTCCACAACTAGTGGGCCCAGTTTTAGGATAATGTGTCTGGGTGTGGTATCTTGCCGGACCTATTCTTGACAATAATGCTTCAAATAATTATGTCTACACAACTTACATTTTTCGATAGTTTGCAAAGAAATCTAGTGTTGTTAGTTATATTATAACTGCAACGCCTATAGAATAGGAAAATATACATGTGCATTTCTTCCATAACTTTAATTAAAAAACGATATATTTTAATGCCAGTGTACTTTCTAAGATTAGAGCCTTTTGTGAAAATGGGTTTAATAATGAAGCAAACGAAAACATCTTTAAGTAGACAAACCACTACCAAAATTGCATTGTATAAGGTCCACTGATCCTAGCCAGATCATGCTAATCAAGATCTAAATTGAAATTCAATTAAATTAGTCATGCAATATTTCGGCAAACTCCGTAGTATTGATTGTGTATGCCTTATATCAATAAGATCAGTACATTTTGTGACATTTCTTTTGATTTATGAAACATTTGTAATTCATTACTATATTAAACTAGTCTATGCTAATATGCTAGATATGAGACCTAACAGAATAAAGGCACTTAAGAAGATTAAATTGGTGAGCAGTTTTATTTTCTAACTATCCCTGGAGACAAAGTATAAATGCAAATTGTCTCAATAACGCTTACATTACTTAAAATCATGTTGTTTTTTTTTGTCTATTTAATTCATATTTAAAATAAAGTTGGCTTATGTTATACAACAGATCAGGTAATTATCTAATCGTTTTGTTTATTTATGTAGGTTGTGCAATGGTTAGCCTGGTTAAACGAGATGCAAACGAATATAGTTTCATGAGTTTTGTATTGATTCATAACTCGTTTATTTAATTTCCGGAGCAGAAGTTAGGAAATATTAAGTAGTTGATACTTTGTCAATAAATTGGCAATTTAGAACCCTAACTTAGTGAAATAAATTCGTTTAGGTCGCTGTTGCTGTGTCTACTGCAAGTTTTAGCAACTATCCTCCACAGAGTTATATTAAAAAAGACGGTGTCATGGTGTCGCTTCTATATCAAGCACATGGTATCTTAAGAACAATGCATATTTTTAAAATACAAAGTAACATAGAAGCTCTTTCTCTGCTAATGTATGTACATGTCATTAAAATGTATGGAAACAATCCAAAACAATGCGAATAAAGACTTGTCGTTTTTAGTCGAAAAGGAACGATTCAGAAATAATGGTTAGCAAGAAAAAGTTGAAGTAGCTCTATCGGGATTCCAAAGCTTACAACACCAGATACCTCAATTCATGAACTCTCTTTAAATGTAATTACTACAATACGGCATATATGTTTACGAGTATAAATGTCTAAGTGTGTGTGTGTGTGTGTGCACGTGTGTGTGTTATTAAACAGCCTACACTAATTTAAAATCACACTAGCCCTGACTTAAGTGAATCACACGTGACTATGAGCGCAGGACAGATTTTTTTACTTAAAAACCTAGAAATGTAATGTTATCGTATTATATCACATTTCTGCTTTTGCGTTATTGTAAGGTATAGGGTTTTCAATTTGCATATCGCATAAAACACACAAACACGCACGCATGCACGCACGCACGAAAGTACACACGCAATTTTCCTGACAACATACATGTTTTGCAAAGAAGTATTTTAGAAAGACCTCAAAAACATACACATTTTTACTACCGAAATTATGCGACTTCTAGAAATCTGATTTCGTTTAGTTAAATACTGTTTTTGCATTTTTTCCTGACCTTATCACCAAGGATAACTGGTTAAATCATGTAAACTTTGGAGTCCTATTACACATGTACCATGAACATTAGTTCTTCAATGCCAATTGATAGTTTTTGTCGTCAAATCGAACTTGAGATTCTTCAAAGGCGGAAGCGGAACTAGTCGTACTACATACCTACAATATTCCGCACAACCAACGTATTTAAATGCCATTTCTGTTAAGATATCTATAGTAGAGATAAAATTAAAGTTTAAAGTCACAAACAAAAACTAAGTTTACCAACAATCTTTTAATGTATATATTGTGTTCATGTATGCAAAGAATGGCAAGATAAAATGTTACTAGTGTAATTACAAATATATTGATATGGAAGATTATTGAGATTTCATGTTTACAATTAGATGCAAATTAGATTGACCATGAACTAACTGATAATAATATAATATACCGCATTATGCCAATCTACCTATTTAATCCTAGCACGTTAGAGCTATTGCAGTCAATATTACAAGTCGTTTCTGCAGAACATAAAACGGTTAATGGCGGATTGAAGCCATAGCGATTGCTCGCTTATCGACTTTTAATTCCAATATTTGCATGCAGAAACTGCTTTAACGAGTATGAAATGATATTGTAACAAAGCACAGTGTGAGATTTTACATCGTTGACATTTTGTCTCAAGCTGTGTTAATGCTTGTTTATTGAAGCGAATTTGAATAAAGTAGTTTTGTTTGTTTGTATTTTGTTAAAAAATTATTTATGGTCTACTATTTAGTTGATCAAAAATAAGAATGTATACAACAGTTTAAGTGAGCTTCTAATGTTTTATGACAAAAATATTTTTCCCATTATAGTATTGTATAAATGTTTTATAATATGTAATGTAACTGACTTAAATTAATGTAATTTGTTGAAGCTCAGAATATTAGAAAATCCTTGCTATATTTAGCGTAGTGTATCCGTATTCGTTTTGCTTGCATACGGGTTTTCTGAACTGACAAGACTCTACGAGATTTTAGCCTCGGGTTGAACTGAGGCAATAGCGTTACTAATTATAGTTGGTCATTGCTATTGCTGAAACAAGGCACTGGTTGATATAAGTATTTGTTCAAGTATACGCTGTAACGAGATGCACAAATTGTTTAATTAAATGTTATTTAACATTTGTGATTATTGTTAGAGTATATCAATTAAAAGTATACCAAGGGCATTATATGTCTTTTATTTGCTGTTTTTCCCTGGCTTTCAGGATTACCATAATACAATAACGATACATAGATGCGTCATTATTGACATACTGTGATAAATTTATCATTAATAAACAATATTAACGCAATCGGCTTTTCTGTGTCAATTTGAACACACCCAGCGAGTAAAAGACTAGTTTAAGCAAACAATGACATAACTCGCTTATGGTAGAAACAAGTCTTTTTACAGATCATTTTTCCACTTTAATTCATTAAAACCAATAAATAAAATGTAGTCAGACAGGAAATATGTCCTTACAGTAAACATATTCAATATATTCAATCATTCTAACATCAAAATACTAAACTTAAACAAAAGGTTATTTGAATATTATTTGTGTTATATATTGTATAACAAAACACAGCTTTGTCCAATTTAGATACTTGAGAAGGATTAACAAAAAGCATGTATTACAGGAAATTGACATAGCTGACATTACAGTAATTCACATTAACTAATTACAAAAGCATTTTATTACTTAAGTGCATGGGACTGCAAATAGATAACATGAAAATCCGGTTACATGACACTGTGGTCATAAAACAATACTTTAAGCGGCGAGGATGGGTCATTGCGTCTTTATATTATATTATATTATATTATATTTATATTATATTATATTATATTATATTATGTTTTATTATATTATATCATATTATATTATATTGTATAATACAAAATTATATTATATTATATTATGTTATATTGTATTATATTGTATTATACAAAATTATACTATATTATATTATGTTATATTATATTATATTGTATTATACAAAATTATATTATATTATATTATATTATATTATATCATATTATATTATATCATATCATATCATATTATAAGTGTGCGCCCGGGAAATAGTAGCATACTACAAATACATACATGTAATAAAATACGATATTTAAAAGAATCCGTCTTTAACGTAAAGGAACCGATAAGCAGAAATTGCAACCTGTTTAAGGCCCTCCGTCTGTCGACACGTCATATAGTCAAACACATTTAACGTAAACCTCCATGCCTTGGAAATGTGACTTATTCAGCTAAAAAGAAGCAGCTGGTAAGACCACGCAGTATCACACACCTTATGTTTGCATATTTATTTACAACATTATGTGAGGTTACATATTCGTGGGGCATGTCGTTTCATATGTCCACTGAATAATAAACGTGTACATAAGTATGTGCATAAGGCAAAACAAATCAACGTTCCTACTTCTTTCTTAGTAAGAGCGCCTCGTTTTAGCAACTAGTTTGTGCAAAAACAGAAAACAGAAACAGCTGGGCTTATTGCAAAAACGGTTTCCATGTCAAATAGCATTTGCAATAAAAAACACCTGGCAGAAAAAATATTGTCAGAGGTAATACTTTTCTTAGAAGAATTCTTTTCATTAAAGTTAAAATTTAATATAAAGACATTGTGATAAGTTAAACATGTATAATTACAATTTCAGTAAAAATCGAGTTTCAACGAAACTGTGACAATAATCTTGGCTTTTCCACCCTTCTTGCAATAATGTTGTAAATAAAATCTAATCCATACCACGAACAACCAGTTGAATGTTGCATACCACATAGTTTGCACCTGCATCTTTGTATATGTGACAAAAGTCATTCTCCCACATAACAACCGATTGTAAATAAACTATTCCCGTCGACCAACTCCTAAAGTATTCGTCCGTTTCTTTTTTCAATAAATTACAGCAAGAAAAAAAAAAGTAATAAATGTATGAATTTTGCCTCTTCAGATTTTTTTTAATTGCAAAAGCTGCTATTGCAAATGTTATTCTTGAAAGAGCTGTTAACACAAACGCTCATTGGCAACCGTAGCGAAATCATTATCAGTTCAGTGGTTGTATCAAAAATAAAATGAATATTTTCTTTCTTTTGCAAAAGTTGTTAAAGCCACCACTTTGCAATAATCCAAACGTTTCAGCAATTAATGATTTTATTGCTCAAACGGCAGCAACACATCTTTATTATAAGAATAGAAATGGATGGTGTCAAAGATCCCAGCAATTGCATCAACTGTTGCATTGCCTTTGTTATAAGGATTGTGTGGCTACTTATTCTACAATGAAACAACTTGGAAGATGTTAAGCTAAGCCAAATGTTATGCCCAAATTCTTAAATTTGCGCCAATGTAATATCGTCATGCAATATAAATAACTGACAAACTTTGCCATCGCCGAATTAGTAGAAAAACGTTCTGCCCTTCATTTCACCACTCCACGAACGGGTTTCATATAATGGAAGAATATAAAATGAAGTTACGTTTTAAGTTTCTTTTTTAGCAGTTTTGCTTCGGTATTTATAATTCGGATCACATCGGCTATTTTTCTTTCAGAAATAGGCATTACATGTTTATGGGGAAAGTAGCCCCGGCAATCCCCAAAGATCAAAATACACAAAAACTGTATTCATAACACGTTGCTAACAGGCACACATACAGCAAATTATTGACAGTAAACAATTATAATGAGGAAGAAGCGTTAGAGAAAAAGAGAAAAAGAGAGAGAGACATACAGACGAACGACTGAGAGGCAGAGACTGACCGACAGACAGACGACAGACAGACAGACAGACAGACAGACAGACAGACAGACAGACAGACAGACAGACAGACAGACAGACAGACAGACAGAATCATATTGACATGTTTTTACCTTACTCGAGATTGTTGGCATCCTTCTGTTTATAGAGACAATGGAGTATTTACTTAGTTGTGGGGCAGCAGCGGCGGCTATGGCTGACTAAGCCAATGCGGAAGCTGCCGCACTTGCTGCAAGTATGGGCCTTGTTGGTTACTATTGGGGCAGCAGTGGTAGACTGGGTTCTCTGCTGTTTACGGCTCTTCCTTTCCTCGCGCTGGATCTTTCTCTTTTCCTCAGCCTGCTTCATGTCGGTTTTGACATTTGCACGCCAGCTAGCGCGATCGAAGGTTGCTGTTTTGAGATCTTCTGGGTTGTTGTTGCATGTCTTCAGATCCCTCATGCAGACATCCTTGTAGCGCAGGGCTGGCCCAGAGGAGGTTACGCATGTTTAGTGTCGTGTGCAAATCATGTGATCGGAAATCCCGCCAACCGACGTCATTTATGAATGGGGCCATTAAAGGTTTTATCGCTGATTTGATAAGCGAAATGGGACCTCCTACTTTTCGTCACAGGTGAGTAAATATGTAAATGCCCTATTGAAACATGTAAACAACCACCACGTATTGGCATTGAGTCGCTGTTTGGCCAATTTTTCGATAATTTAGCACAGAAACGAAATGCTATATTGTTTACATTACAGTTTCACAAAATAACAGAGACAATCTTTATCAAATTGTACATAAGTTACGCAAGACTTTGTCGTAAAAAAATAACACAACAATTTTCAATGTTTTTACTATCAGAAAATCTAAAAAGGCGCCTAAAGTCGTCTCAATTCTTTGTGTTATGTGCTAATTAACTAAAATTAGCTATAAGTTCCTTTATTGAAATGCAATGCACTTAATTTTAAATATAATGTGCATGGTTTTGATTGTTTGATTCTGTCATCATTTTTGAGTTTTTAATGATACAATAAATTTTTCAATAAAAAAGATTAAAACTTTCTATATTACCTATATTTAACTGCTTAACTACACAATGTCAGACAGCATATGCATTTTTGTTATCATGATTACATGTTTTATGTTGTTGTTGTAGGTTAATGTGATCTGAGTAAAAATGGACACCCCTATTTTGAATGCGTCTACTAGAGACTCGAGAAAGTGTCTTTTCAAGTGGACAGAACAACCTGATAAAGAAAACAATACAGGCGACTGCTTGGGAAGTCTTGAATCAAGCCGATCGTCAGCAATCAGAATAGGGCGTCGTACCATTGGTTTGTTCACTGGACTAATGTGTGCAATCCGTGCAAAAACGCTGATACTTGGACACTCTCTCATTGGAATACAACACACGTCCTGTTTAACACAAAAACCCCACAATTCGTCGCAATCTAACCATTTACTCGTCGATGTTACCACTCTGACCGCTATTTTAAAAATGGCCGCTCTAACGTCCAGCGATCGATAATATAGTCCGAGGTTGCGTGCCGTGTGCAAAACGCGCAGCCTCCTCTGGGGCTGGCCATATGATTGGCTCGCCATAGAGAATGACCTTTGGGATGCGACCATCGTCCATCCAGCGTGCGTGTTCGAGCCAGCATAGGTGCCTATGGGAGAGGGTGGAGAACATGCTTGATATGCCTGCCTGGGCCAAAACATCTGCGTTGGAGATGCGATCCTACCAGATAATGCCTAGGAGTAGTCTGAGGTTGCGCATTTGGAAGGCATTCAGTCTTCGTTCTCGGTGCATGTACAGGGTCCAAGCTTCACTGCCATACAAAAGGGTGCTCAGCACGCACGCTTCGTACACCTTCATCTTTGTGTTGAGGGTCAGCATGCAGTTATCCCACACACGCTTCGATAGGTGGGCCATGGCTGTTGCTGCTTTGCCCATGGTAATTGTGGGATTGGTGCTGACATCATGACTCATGATATTGGTCTGCTTGCGGCTGATGGAGAAGCCAAACTCTGTGTACGCCTTCGCAAAGAAAAGAGACTGACGAGTCGCTGGAAGACGGCTTCCGTGTGAGCAGTTAGGGCGGCATCATCAGCAAAGAGCATCTTCCGGATGAAGGACCTTGCGCACCTTGGTCTTTGCTCTAAGTCGTGCAAGATTGAATAGGTTCCAGTCGCTTCGTGTGTGGAGGAAGATGCCATTTTTGGACTCGCCGAAAGCGTAGCCCTGGAGCAGGGAGAAGAATATGCGGAAAAGTGTCGGAGCCAGGACACGCCCTAGATTCACTACGCTCTTGAGAAGGGGTCAGATGATACTCCGTCATACTGGCCAGTGCCAGGCGTGTTGTTGTGGAATGACTTGACCATCTTCAGAAGCTTTTAGGGGCATCCAATCTTGTGGAGGATGGCGAAGTGACCAGATCGACAGACCAAGTCAAACTCCTTGGTCAGGTCGATGAAGGCGAGGCACAGGGGACGTCGCTGTTCGTGGAACTTTTCCTGCAACTGCCTAAGGGAGAACACCATGTTGATGGTTAAATGCTTGGCCCAGAACCCACACTGTGACTCAGGATACACGCGGTCAGCAAGTACCTGCAGCCAGTTGATGATACCCTGGCGAAGGCTTTTCCCACAATGCTGAGGAGGGAGATTCCACGATAGTTGTTGCAGTCGCTGTGGTCGCCCTTGTTCTTATAGAGCGTTACGATCTTCGCATCCCTCATGTCTTGGGATCTCATTCCCTCTTTCCAGCACTGTAGCAAAAGCTCATGGAGGTTCCAAAGAGGGAGCTCTCTTTTGCGGCCTTCAAACCTCTGACGGAATTTCGTCATTGCCTAGTGCTTTTCCGCAGGAAAGAGAGTCAATTGCCTTTCTGAGCTCCTCGATGGTGAGCGGCGAGTCGAGTTCTTCCAAGGTCTGGTGATACTAGGTCAAGAAGCTTTTTTTTTCATTCCCGTATATATGGCACGGGTGTTTCCGCAGTCTGCAGAGGTCTGGATGTCGCTGCAGAGCTTCAGCCAGTAGTTGTTGGCGCACCTGCGGGTGACCCTCTTGACGTTGTTGCTGTCTTCTCTATAGGCGGCCAGTGATTTGTCGAAGGGCTTTCTCTTGAGAAGCTCAGCACCTTTGGCGGGTAAGGCAGGCTCCATCACTTCAATGCCGGCCTCGAACTAGTCCTCGTTCTTCCCGGCTCTCTTACCGAAGGTGTCATAGGCTATCTGCTATATTGCATCACGGATTAAGTCCCAGCTTGCTGTGGCAGCTGTCTGTTGGGCAGTCTTCTTGGATCTTGTCAATGGCCTCAGCAAGTCATTTGAGCAGCTCAGGCTTTGAGGCTCTGGTCGTGTCGATGTGAGGCCGGCTATTCCGCTTGAAGTGTTGGTTCTGTCTTGGTCGGAGACGCACCATGTTGCCGACCATGGATTGATCGGTGTCGTAGTCGGCACTATGGTAACAGCGCACGAGAAGCACGTGGTTCAGCCAGCTGGTGCCAATGCTTTGACCTGGGATGTCGCCAAGACGCTCTGTTGTGGGGCATGTTGAAGTAGAAGGTGTTGGTGATGGTGAGGTCATGGAAGGAGCAGAGCTCAACTAGTCGCTGTCCATTCTCATTAAGCTTGCCAGTTCCAACTGCAAGGCAGCAGGAAACTCGTGGTTGGCGGGGTCGTTCATTTCCCGTGCAGATACGAAGCATCTGCCCACTGTCAGTCGAGATAATTTACAGTATCAGTATCAAATGTCGATATTCAATGCATTATTAACAATTGATTTTTGATTGTGTTTTTAAGAGGCAAGGAAACTTCCTTCAAATCTGAAGAAGCTACAAAACAATGTAGAAAGACCGAAGCACATAGCACAAGAATTTCCTTGTGTCAATACCGTTTACCTTTAGAATCGTCTCCGAACGTGTACGCATGAAGCCGAATATGTTATAAATGGATATTTATTTTAAAATGTAAAAATGCACTTTCAAAAAGTATCCTTTCAAAGGTGTAGAATGGTGTAAGATAGAATCGGTTTTAAGTATAAGCAAACGGTAAAAAATGTTGCGCTTAAATAACTAAAAGATTTAAATCAAACACGTTTGCATTTATTTATAAAGTTATAGTTAAAGTAGAAATGCATACATTAAAAAAACTTAACGAAATAGTTACCATGATTATTTAGTACATGTACTTTGAGAAAGTAAGGTCCTTTAATGCATTAGGCTGTCTTTGAGAATGAAAGGCGTCATCATATATCACTACGTCCCTAATAAACAATCTGCCTAACGGATCAATAGTGAGCCTATACATTGAAAACTTTAAAGGGCGGATCGTACGAATTATACTTCGCAAAACGGGGACTAAGTTGCTTTTACGATTACATACATTTTAATATTTAATTAAAGTTAAGACAAAACCGATGAAAAAGCAGGTATAACATAGCACATTTTATCATTAACAAAGGCAATTGTAAATACTTTGTTGTTTTTCAATTCGTAATCCGAATGGTTAAACCAAATTTATATTCTCAGCATTGACCTGGACACTGGTCAACTGAAGGAACAATCAGCAAAAATAGTTATTTTCCCATTGAATTGCGAAATAACCTGATTTTACTTATACCTTTGTTGCAAATGTGAGATTCTTTTGAAAATCGCTTTCCCGAATTTTTGTCACTTATAAAAACCTACATTTTTAAAAAAATATATATTTTTTTTTAAATCATTGTCTGCTACTTATAACTTTTAGTTATACTTATATTTGTCTCATGATCCACTGACAAAATCTTTGTTTAATACATGCATCATCTTTTTTACTTTTAACCACAGTTTTATCATAAAATAATTGTGACAATTGTGTATTATGTCAGTTTTATCTAGATAATAGATACATAGATAAATTGTATATGACGTCTGCCACGATTCTGTTTTCAAATGTTAGTTTCAAATGTTACAATGTTGATACTTGATTGTTGCTTATGTAACACTAATCTACACACTGTATGTTTCCTGAAGGTTCTAAACGTCGTTATATCTGATGTCCTAATTATACGCATGAATTTCCAGTCATATTCCACCGGATGCATTAGTAGTAGTAGTAGTAGTAGCAGTAGTAGTAGTAGTAGTAGTAGTATTTGTCGTGGTAGTAATAGTAGAATTAGTTGTAGTAGTAGAAGTAGTAGTAGTAGTAATAGTAGTAGTAGATGTAGTAGTAGTAGTAGTTGTTCTAGTAGTTAGAGTAGTAGTAGTAAAGGTATTATTGTTATTGTTATTATTATTATTATTATTATTATTATTTATATTATTATTGATATAATTATCATCATCATTATTATTATTATTATTATTATTATTATTATTATTATTATTATTACTATCATTATTATTATTATGGTTTGGACAAACTGTGGCCTATGCGCTTAAATGTTAATATCAGCGAATACATACTAAAATGAAACAAGCGATGTCTTAATAACAATCAACATAAATAAGGTAATAATCCGTATAATCACAGAAACATGTAAACACTTAAAATATAGATCATTTTCAATAATCCTTATCTAATACTGACTAGAATCTGCTGCAAGTAGGTTTTCTTTTAAAAATGTCCCGTTGACCTGAGATATGTCCCAATAAAAATACAACCTACATGTAAAAGGGGACTCCTAACAACGCTCCATCGAGTGTCGACACATTATTGATGTGTTTCTTTATGTAAATCGATGTTAACTAAAGTGTCCAGAGATGGTCGATGACTAATAAAAATGGATCGAAGCAAAAAGGACAATACGCATAAAGACTATATACTCAATGGCAATTTGTCCATACACTTACCACAAATCACTTGTCTGAATAAGCTGCTTAGGTTTGGTAAAGGTAAAAATGTAATTGCAATGTTTATCATGGTCAATTTTAATTAAGAACTCTATAAGCATTGTTTATAAATGTAAATGTAATTTTTAAATTGTCAGTTTTGAGCACTTGAAGTAATCACAAATAGAGAAGAAAAACACGCAGACAGCTTCACGAAAAGTTTTTTTTTTACATTTTGATGAAAAGTACAGATCTGTCTTAACAAATTAATTTAAAAAAAACAACACTATCACAGATTCTGACTCACCCATCGAAGGACATCTTACTCTTAAAACAACAACAGCAAACAAACAAAATATTAGAACGGTTAAGTATTAAGTATTAAGAGCATTTAGCAAACAGTTCATCATCTCTATTGCTATGTTGCCCATTGGTCGATAGAGATTTCATGCGTTAACATTAAGAACAATCTACTTTATGTCGAATATAATACTTGTCTAGATATAATTTTGATATAAGATACTTTAGTTTTACAATTATTTTTATTTCGCACGTCTTTTATATAGCACAGGGGCACTTATGAGGTGCCCAGGGACTGAACCCGGCCGGTCCATTATACTGACACCGACGAGTCAGGCGTAATGCTGTCCCCTTAGCCCCGAGCGTTAGGAGGGAAGCCACTACTACCAACTTTAAAGTCTTTGGTAAGACCCGGCCGGGGTTCGAACCCACGACCTCCCGATCCGCAAGCCGACGCTCTACCACCTGAGCTATTTATAAGATACCCCCATGATTTTAAGTTACATAATTGAAAACATTTAATATAACACAAGCTCAAAGTGTCAAGAGTCTTCGCCTTACTTACTCGTTTCCATATAGCATCAAAGCAAATAAATCAGCAACAGCAAGAAAATAAATAAAATTAAAAAAAAATGATAAAAAACACCGTCTCGCTGAAAATAAAGGGTATATGTGTTGATTTCAGTGTGACATCGCATTTTTTTAAATATAAAATTCTATTTTACTTCGAAACCAACACATGGTCTGTTTCTTTCATGCCTTTTTAGGGCCTTTTTTATTTTTATAACGCTTTCGAACAAGTACATTTTTTATTTGAAGCCCTTCTGAATTGTTTATTCCCCAAAAGGTAAACCCACCGAATAATTCAGTGATATAATTAGGTACGAAATAGTTCCATGTTTCTAAATTTATTTTAACATTTGCCAATATTTTAACAGGAAACAGATATAATGAATTGCCAACAAATCAATTGTTATTGAAACATAACATTATATATAACAATAACACCGAAATAGTAAAAACTGCTTGTCTAAAGTCAAAATTTGATTCCGGATTTATTTTTTGTTAATTTCAATGCAGTGAAAATAACATTTCGAACTTTTCCCTGATGTAATTTTCACCACAAAAATATATATATTGTTGTAGGAAAAGTACAAGAAATAGTTTCAACAGAGATGTCAGACAAGAACTCAAAGGTCAAAGCATGCATACCTAACTAGTTATTCGATCAATTTCAAATGTCAACAATGTCCATAATTAAGCTGAAGACAATTACTTCTTCATCTCAATTCGGTTATAAAGGATTCTTGCAGACTATGATGAGGAAGCTATCAAAATGCAGCCTGCACTTTACGACATGATGACAACCAACAATGAGACTTCTAACATGCCTGCTGAGAAGGTCTGTAAATACGCTACGATACTTCCTTTTAGGAAGACGCGTTCTGTCTTCTTTTAAAAGAGTTTTTTTTTAGATATAACATAAATGAAAAGTGTTGCATATATTGACGCATGTCTTGAATCTTGTTATTTTTGTGGAAAGTGTCCTAAGTTGTGTTCCATTTGCTGTTTGGTTTAGCGCTTGTATAAAAAAACACACTTTAATTATTAGTTAACGTGCTTAATAAAACAGATGGAATTATACATATTATACTATGTTAGTGTTAAAAAAGAGAAATTTATCGCCTAAGCCAAAGTAATCCTAATTGCTCGGAAGGTCCAGCGAAAGTCGTGTTCACTTTTTTATTCATTTAGCGAATATAACGTAGAACTATAATAAGTGAAAACTATTTAATCCAAAAACGAACTATTTTATGCAACTTTGGAGTAATGTACTACATAGTAACGGAGTATCACTATTTGTTTAATCGCAAGCAAGCACCTTGTTAATTTTGATTGGCATACTTTGAATTTTGTACAAATCATAAGTTATCATAAAATGTAAAAAAAAAAAAAAAAAAAAAAAAAACAGGACCATAGTTACCAATTATTTAATAACTGTATAATTGTTTAACATTATTCGCAAAGCGTTGCTACAGGTATAATAATTCCCTTATGTTTAAAGCAGAACTTTACAGAGATATCCCAAGGCAAAATGGGAAAGGCATTCTATTGTAGAACGACTATTTTAGAGGCGGAAATCAATTGTTTTGTGTCCGTTTCCACTTTCATCGCCTTCTGTAATGAGTTCAACGGTAAACTAATTTATTTTGGTAATAACTGATCACATTAACGCTTACGAGGCTAAATACACAGGGAGGATTTTTTATAATTAGTTTACTTACAGATACTGCACGCGATGTAGTTAAATCTGTTTATGGTATTTCTTGAAACCTCGATATTATCGATAATAATAATAATAATAATAATAATAACAATAATAATAATAATAATAATAATAATAATATGATTATTATTATTATTACTGTTATTATTATTATTATTATTATATAGTATTAATAATAATAATAATAATAATTTTTCAAAACTTATATATTATTTTAAAAACTCATCACGTATCTATATACCATATCATATAGTAAACTAAGGATTATTCATTGAATGAACAACTTTTCATGAAGACCCATTTCCTTGGCAAAAATGTAATAATTAAAAGCAGTCAAGACTTCATCAATCTGAGAGCAACAATTACTGCGACAAAAGATATATGGTGATGAAAGTATTGACTTCGGCTATAAATAGCGAGATCTCATTACGTTAAGAACTCAATTTCATTTTTGCTAAAGATGTATATACAACTAATTTCTACGGTTAGCAGGATATTTTTTAGATAAGCAGCTCAGTGATTTTATCGGAAACAGCAATAATTTATATATACGTACATTTAACGACTAGGGAAAGATCAAACATATCTCAGGTCTTTTTATCACAATGATTAATATAATGTCAAGATTAGGAATGCACTTGACAATAACTAGCACACATTAATTTGCATATTGTTCTTTGGTTGTATTTTTTCACACATGCGTCAATGTTATGTGGATAGATAAAGCACTTCTTTTATTTAATATATTATTGAACAAAGATCCTCTTTCTATTGTCGAAGTTATTAAAGATAAACTCTCTGTCTATCTGTTTCTCTGTGTCTCTGTCTGTCTCCGTGCCTTCTTTCGGTCTGTCTGTCTGTCTGTCTGTCTGTCTGTCTGTCTGTCTGTCTGTCTCTCTCTCTCTCTCTCTCTCTCTCTCGCCCCCTCTTGTGTTTAAAAATCTAGGTAATTTTCTGCATATTTTCGTAGTTGTCTTGTTTTAAAATTGATACTTGTGAGGAATTTGATCGGATTATGTGTCAATACAGAGAAGGAAAGAGAAAGGCAGATAAGAGCGAGAGAGAGAGAGAGAAGGGCGATAAACGATTGAGTCATTAGTATGGCGCATGTGATGATTTGTAAAGCACCTGTTACCGCCTGAAAAGAAAAAAACAACCTCAAATTGACTTTTGTTCAGTATCAGAAACGTATGCTTATTACTTTTTTAGACGTATATAAATGTGCACGAGTGTAATTCATCGTTTGATTAAGCTTGACTAAGCATTACTTATCATTATCAAAATAAAACGCAATTCATTTTATCAAAGAAACCGACAGAGGCACTCATTTTTTAAATTCATACTTTTCTTTAAAATTTTAATACACTATTTTATAAATCCCAGTCGGTCCTTTGGATGACTACTTTTCCAAGGCTGTAACTGTTGATTTTCTCTGTCGTGGAAGTGTATCGTTTAGTTTGCTACTTCGACTTTACATGTTTATTCCTGTGACTAGAGCTAGTTCTCATTTTGATGTATGTTGTTACAATGTATACTCATTGGACCTTGTCATATGTTCGTATTCAAAAATCACTTTCTCGATCTAGTTTAAATGCTGACTAGTTGTCAATAATTTCAGGAAATCACACTGCGCAATGTATTAGGAACATTAGGAAATCGGATAAAACAGCTTCTTTTGAAGATTAGCGTTAGTTTCCAGCTGACGGTCGGATTTCAAATTACGATTCACCTCATAATCTGCTGCGGAAATGAACTGTGCTATTTGCCTCGATGGTATCAATGCGCGATATTTGGCGCGGTAGATTGGCGCGGAAGAGTGGCGCGGTAGATTGTTATAATGCATTATAGTACACCTGACCTGGTAGCGCAATCAGTAGAGCGTCGGCTCCAGGTACGGGAGGCCCCGGGTTCGATACCCGGCCGCGACAAACCAAAGTCGTTTAAAACGGTAGTGGCATAGCTCCCTTGCTAACGCTCAAGCAAATATAAGGGTAATTCCACGACTGGTTGGCCCGGTGTCAGGATAATGTGACTGGGTGTGGTATCCCAACGATAAACCCAATAAACAAACGTTATAGTACTTTACTTTTACTTTGTATTGCATAAATTCACATAATCTTTGCAAAATAAACAAAAACTTAATATATGTCAGCCCGATTATCATTTAAGGATTGAAATGTGTTTTATGTTTTTATCGTGTTATGAAACGCACTTGCCTAACATCAAAAGGGCATAAACACCATACCACAAAAATAAGAAGACTGTAAATAGAGATCAATCCACAGGCTGCCTTTGACGCAGGCGCTTTACGAAAAAAAATATATTATAACATAACGTGTTTAATATTATCAATGGATATAATATTGATGGATATTTAAATCATTTTACAGTACATATATACTTAAAGAACAATTGTCAAAAGTTGACATAAAAGTAAGGGAATGACTAAATAAGGTCTTAAACCAAATGAAGTCTCGTCAGCTGTTAAACGGACCATATTTCTTTCTTGAAACAGACAAAAATTATTCCGCCAGTGTCAAGCGTTTTTTTATATTTTGTCTTGCCATAATATTTAATTTGCCAGTTTCGCCTACAGCTCTCTTATTAATATAAAAACAGACCCAATATTATATACACTTTTAGGATCAATTAACCAAATTATGCAATGGTACAATAGATATAATGATTCTTCAAATATTGTTATACATCATTAAACTAATTTTGATGATGTTTAACACGTTGTTGTATTTGGCACTGGAAAGCCGTTGGTCGCTTCTGTTTCTAATGAAACATATTTGTTCTTATTCTTATTCAATTCCATCTTCACATGAACAGGATGCTACAACCATTTATTCGTCTCTGGTCATGTTTGTTCATGATTCAGAAAGTTGATTTTATTTGTGGTCAACCATTTTTGTGTTGTTTTTCAAATCGAAATACTACCATATTCCTTTTCTGAACACTATGTGGACATTATTTTTCGATGACGTCATTACTTTCGTACATAACGTATAGAAAATATCAGCGCATGGACTTTTTGTTTTCAAATAGATCGTTTTTCTTTTCGTTGCTTGCATTTGAGAAACTCGCCAGGAAGTGCGAGGTTAGAGCACTGTAAAACCGGTTTAAGCACCCCAGTCGGTCCATATTGCCGACTAACCGTTCCAAGGCGGTAACTGTCGGGTTTGCTCTTTTCCTTAAATGACTCCTCTCAAATTTGTTCTTACTTTTCGCTTGGCTTGCATGTGAAATACCTTTGTTCTGTGCCTTTTCGGAGTTTGGTATATGTTGCAATACTCATAGGACTTTGTCATATATTCTTTTTTTTTGTTAGAATCAACATTTAGGATTACTGGTTCATGTAATAATATAACGACCTAATGCGAAAATAAAAATAATATAAATTACAATTATAAGTGGCATACTGTTTCATATAATACACAAAATGTTACAATGTATAACCATATAGTTATATTATGATCTTCAACAGACCTGAAGATGATGAGAATAAAGATCTTTTCTCAATGTGTGTACTTTCTACAGAAAATACATCAATAATTTCTCATAGATCACATAGCCATTAGCTTGTTTACTTCTACCTACTTCTCGTATACAATTTAAGTGTAAAAATCGGCACCATTTCAACCACAGGACCCATCGGTAACAAGTCGAATGCTCTTTCAACTGAGCTAAACGGAACGCTAACATATTATCTTCCTAACATCTGCTTCAAGGGTTATAACAGTTAATTTTAGTGCGTATTCCGATTCATCTGGTTCATCTACATGTCCATACTTATTATTATTCAAATATATCTGTTTTCTTTTATTTCCTTGCTTTTGAGAAACCCATCAGAAAGTCCCTTTTGCCGACTGACATTACCAAAGCGGTAACTGTTGGGTTTACTCACTTAATTTTATGATTCATTACAGATTTGTTCTTACTTTTGCATTTGACTTGCATATGAACTCCCTTGTTCTGTGCCTTTTCAAATTGTGGCGTATGTTGCAATGATTATATGACTTTATCACATTTCCTTGCGTGTAAACGACGATAAGCAGGATACTTGCTTAATACTTCATGCAGAGTATTAAAAATATTTAAAGACGCCGTTTGGCATAATTGGATTGGTCTCACCGATGCAGAGTATCCATTTTAATAATAACTATTTATTTTTTTATTAAGACGAACATTTCAGACTAGCGGCGCTAGCCGACATTAAATGTTGTAGACATATTTCCAATCACACAACTTATGAGCTACACTTATCGCAAGTACTTTATCAAATAACGCATAAGCGTTACTGGAGGCAGTACTAAATTTCTTAAAAATCTTTTAACGGATATGCGAGTGTAGGACTAACCTGAATTCTCACCGGTGCGTCGTTAGATTGATAACGTTGGCGTTGTCTTGAAAACGAACAAATGTTCGCATTGGATCACCGAACAAGAATACAACATTTATTGAAAGTGCCTAAAGGTCATACATGTCAGTAAACGGGTCTACCATTTAATGACAATAATGCATGGAACAACAAATAAAAATAGTACTTTTTAAAAGTTTGAAAAGGCACAGGACAAAGGTATTCACATGCAAGCCACATGTAAAAGTAAGAACAAATATGTGATGAATCATTTAACAAAAAGAGTAAACCGAAATTGTTTTCTTCGAATATGGACAAATGTCGAACATTTTGATGACAGGTGTGCATATTTTTGGACAAAGCATTGCTAAAAATCAAACTGTTCCTATATTTAATAAGTAACATAACGTTCTAATTTAGTGTAAGAATTTCAAGTGTTTATTTAGAGTTCGTTTTACGATCAACAAAGGTACTAATGCAATACCATTGTCTAACAAAACAGAAACATACGAATCTTCTCAATCGAAACGTCTAGGATAATTCACGAATCAGCTCTCGGATGTATGACGGGAAAATCCCACGAAAATAAACATGTCAGTGTCTATATCTTCATTAAAACAATGCAGCTAAATGTTTTGTTCTCTCGTTTGAAAATGCAGTAACAGTTCTATATCTAATGTGATGTGAACAATTAATTTGATGAATGCAATTTAATACATTTTGGCTAACTAAACTATATATATTGCCGTTTTGGAGAACATTGTATGACGTATTATACTTCGGGCGAACAAAACGATTGTGATTCTGTAAGTATCAGTACACCAGATACATCCGTGGGATGATTATCCAGAGGACGGAGCAACCTGAGGAGTTTAGATTGGAATCTGCTAATTTAATTATGCTTCTGTCGCATTTATTGGTTATGTTGTTGTCGCAGATTGCGAGTTCTCAAACTATTAATGTATGAGTTTCTATGGCTATGACGTGGCAGACTTTTTTGTCTAGAATTAAATTATTAAATGTTTAGCGTATACAAAATTGTTAATACATGTATATGTTTTGGTCTCAATGTCAGCTATTCCTAACTTCTTGCTCAACGAATGCACCGTTATTTTCTTAATTTGTAATGATTTGACGGCACTATAAGCATAAGTAAACAACTCTGATTCCCGATAATGACTTATGTAAACACAAATAAATTCTATTGTCATCGGTAATCAAAGTGTCAATCTGGAGACTTTCTGAGATTGAACACATGCCTTACAATAGGTTAGTCCTCATGCACATAAAATGCCATAAACAAAGAAACAGAAGAAGCTTGTCTTCGTGATCGAAAACAATTCGTTTACTAGACAATCAATGGCGTACTTAAAGATACTTCTTTACGACTGTTCTTTGCCAGAATGAACATTCATTGACTTTTCATCATCCAATGACAAATTATGGGATTTTTAATTAAACAATGGACGATACATGTTTGTTTTTTCGAGATTGTTTTCTGGCCATAAACTACTACGCCATTTAATACTATCTCTTAATGCTAATAACTTGTTGGTTTGATTTATCGTCCCGCAAACAGTATTTCAGTTATGTGTAGTTGGATAGTTTGCTGCTTTCACTGTGTATACCATACAGTGAACTACTGGCACTATACCACAACCAGTCACGTTATCCAGACATGGGGCCAACCGGTCGTGGATCTAGCCTTATATTTGCTTGAGTGTTAGCAAAGGAGCTATACCATTACCATTTTAAACTACTTTGGTATGTCGAGATCCAGGCTAGAACACTGGTCTCCCGTACCTCTAGCGATTGCGCTTCCAAGACCGGTTGTTGTTGATTTGTCTCTACGTTATTTTGGTTGTTCTTTAACACTTTGGTAATAAGACAGATGCAGGTATATAACTCATTTCACATCCAACTATCTGTTTAGGGATAATGAAATATATTATTAAGTATAAAAGTATTGAACAGATTAACAATCCGATCCTGAAAATGTAATTTATCTTTTACTTAACTTAGATTTTATCTTGTACTTTTCTATTTTCGAATTTCTGGGTTACTATTTACGTAAAATAACAATTTTGATCAGATTAAAATTAACATATTGTAATACTTACCGAAGACGTTATATGTACGAACTTTCGAGGTACAAGTAAGGAAAAGTAAATAGATCTATAGGAATAAAACCTTCTTTTTTTAGTATTTGGGTTTACGGCACACCGACACTTAACAGGTCATACGGCGTCGAATACAAAGAAGTTTAGTGTGAATAGAGAATAATCAGGTAAAATCTAAACTGTGGTAGTCAAAATATAGAAACATACAAAAATATATCAGGTAAAAATAATGTAAACTACAATCGAAAATAGGTGAATATATTAAACGGTTTGAAAACACGTTTAGAATCCGATACTGTCCTAAACAGTTTGTACAGGTTATTGACATTAAAAATACTTCGACCGAATGTGCTCTTTGTCTATACACAGTAATAAAATATGGTTGACTGTCAGTGGTTCCTGGCAAGGAACACATATAGGTTGAACGTCTCTTTTTAAAAGATATGAATAAGTTAATCTAGTATGTCAAATGAGACAGTGGGTAGGAGCTACGTCTCTCCGTCTACTGTCTCTTCAAGCAGAGACATTGGCACCGACGTTAGGCTTAATTGCGTGTAATTTGTAACAAACAATACTGTTCCAACTTGTTTGCCACTTGGTTAAAATGAATCGATTTATAAGTGATTTAAAATTAGTGTTTGGGATGCAGAGATCTGTCTTAGCGAGGGCTGAGGCAGATTTTGCACTCTTGACTGCATTCTCATTTCCTCGGATGCCTACATGACTAGGAAGCCAGCAGAAGGAGATTTCGTTAGTGTTATTGTTCGAAGATTTCGAACTTATGCCTTCTATTTGATATAACTGTCTGCCATATTTTCTTATTATTATATCACTATAATTTAATATGTATTCATATTTAATTTAATATCACCGTGTCTCATATTTTCATTTAACATTTTTGTATCACAATATAAAATATACTTTATTAAATCACAGTTTAGATACCAAACATTAAATAGTTTCTATGGCAGATTCAGATTTTTTTAAATAAAATGACAGTTGATATAAGAATGAATTACAAACATCACATTTAAAGTGTGCGAGTATGTACACTAATTCAGTTCATTACTTATAAACAGACACGTATGTTGCCATTGTTACTTAATTATGGAAGCCACATAGGTTTACGGTGAAACATTGTTGAAATGGTATATTTTCTTACACAATTTTAGCATTGTTTCGTTTTAAAGGCACGCACAACTATGGTCAAGACCATGTTTGGTCTACATATTAAAACGTCAATAACAAGTATGAACTATTTAGAGCATTGTCCGATTCTAAGCGTGTTTGCCTCCTTTAAAAGAGATTAGTATTCTCAATAAGTTATAATCCGTTTAACTGTTTGTTACGATAACCTGTTTATATTTCACATTACTTAAATCTTTTTTATATTTCTTCTTTCGTAGTTTACTTTAAACCTGATTATATTCGGTTCACGATAAACTTCACTGTATTCGTCGCCGTATGACCTATCAACTGTCGGTATGCCGTAAAACCCAAATACAAGTATGATCACATGCAAACGTCCCGCTAATGTCCGGGTAGTACCAGTTCGAGCAAGTCAGCAGAAAGACACATACATCCCCATACACACATACAAATTCACACCCCTAAATATATGCGAGCTCAGTGCGAATGAGCAATTCAGTTAATTAAATATATCAGGGCCCTGAGCTAAAGAAAAATGGTGGATTTGAATGAGAAAGAAAAAGAGTCAATTTAGAGGATCTGAGGAGAGGAGAGCGGATTTGGACGCATTAAAAAGAGATTGCCTTGCTGTTAGATTGTAAAATGTACTTCAGTAATAAAACTGTAATCGTGGGATGATGTAGTGTTCTACAATGTGGCTCCGATACTTGACACAAGTAAAAAAACACAACTACATTTTTATTTATTGTCCATTCATGAAAGGAGAAGACAAGATGACTGATGGTACAGAAGCTTGTACACATATCAAAATATAACAATATTACTATTGGTAATTGTGTAATTGTTGAATAAATAAATATTACAAAGTCCTATGGACATTACAACAAATATCAAAATTTAAAAAGGCACCGGACAAGGGTATTTACATGAAAGCCAAATGTAAAGGTAAGAACAAATCTGAGATGAGTCATTTAACAAAAAAAAGCAAACCCGACATTTACCGCTTTGGACGGTCGGGCGGCAATACGGACCGACTGGGGTGCTTAAACCGCCTTTAGACAGCTGTAACCTCGCACTTCCTGGAGGTTCTTCAAATGCAAGCAATGAGAAGAAGACTTTTCTTTTTGAATAATAAAATGTCCAAACGCTGACGATTTCTTTCGAAAGACAAGAAATATCATTGGATATTGGATTAAAGACTTCAGGAGGATTAGAATAAATACATTTAAAATGATTATTTAGCACTAAAACAAAAAAAAAGTTGAAACATTTCTTCATTTATGAAGGAACGGAATTAAAGATAGATATGATGCATTATGGTATTTTGTTAAGTCACAAATAACAGGTAAGGCTTAATTCTTTTTTCGTGTATTAGATGATTTAACCCCAATAGCTTTTGTCAACACTGTTGTTCAAGCATATTTCCCCAAAACAGATAAACACTCTAAAAATATAAACAATCCACTTTAATTTTTCAACAATCGAATGCCAGATATATACATTGAAAAATATTAAAATATAAATGACATTAAATGGCTATTTTCAGTATCTCCTAATATTCCGTCGTAAATGTGATCATTCTTGAAGAGAAATCGAGAGATGTGATATATTCTGATAAGTTAGATTCTTGAATTATATATGGTTAGTCTAGCCAGTGTCTAAATTGTATACATCAAGACACTGAGTATAGTGGTGGTGACATGTGACATATACGGTGGCTGTGTCAGGCAAGGTTGAATAAATATATATTTTCCTTACCATTTGGTCCATGGCCGAACGGTAAACTTGTAATGTGAGCGGCAATATAGCTTTCTAGTCCCAATAAGGGCTCGAATTACCTAATTTCCAAGATAGAGGTAAGAGTAGGTACTTTAGGTCACGACGCTTAGATTGTATATTTTCATCGCCATACCAAGATAGTCTTTTTCTAAAGTAAAGACTATGAATTGTACTAAACGCATTCATTTAGATTATGTAACTGACACTTCTAAGATGCACACAAGCATTAATCTGTCCATGGTCACTTATTCTGGGATTGATCTCGACAAACATGAAAATACTTGTGTCGGTTATATTGCCACAACAACCTCCTGTTGCCCAAGTTGGAATTTAATAATATATAAATATTCAATATAAGCCCATGGCAATAGGGTAATAAAAATAAATATCGCGCATTTAAAAAAAAAACATATTCACATTTAATACCATTTAAAATGGTGTAAACGTCGATAAATATTGGCTCTTAGCACAACACTGTATTAAAACATTTGAATCACTTAAATATACTAAGAAAATGTTCATACGGACTTAACTGCCCTTCATTTTATAAGACCGATTACTTGTCTTTCTGCATGTTGAATCTATTAGACGACGTTACTTAAACAAGTGGTAATGACAATATATGCTTTTGTTTGAAGACGTGTTGCTGGTCTGTCATTCCCATAGCGTCACTACCTGTAAAAATGTTGTTTTTTTCTTAAAACTGGACGACCCTCGAGACATTTATGTAGTTTTATCTTTTAATGTGTCGTTTTGATTTAGTTTGATATCCTATGTGTATCATGTGTAAAGTCTTATTTTTTAATTTTAGTATAGTTACATGACACCTACTTCGATTTAAAATTAAACAAAACAAATGCCGCTTAATCAATAAAAGATATCTTCACACTATGCATTTAAGCGATCTTAACAAAAAATGCATTATATAAATAAGCAAGCACATTGCAATACAAACTACTTGTATACACATATGCTATAATTGCTTTTTTATAATTAAAATTAAACTAATTGTGTGTCTACGAAGCTGTCCGTTCTTCAAATTATTGTATATGATTAAAGAAACAAAAATCTCCTGCACTTTACTTTCTTTTTCTAAAAGGTTATCTCGTTTGAATATTTGATATTCGTAGTCTTATATTCTTAGAAAAGTAACAATCCTTTAAACATAACAATACCAAATGAGATGACATGCATGTAATATTATTTGACTACGAAACGCAGATATTAAGGAAGAAACGGTGTTAAGAACCATTGAACACAAACATACTTGACTAAATTTCTTTAAATAAATCTAAAAAAATGATTAACCATTGACATGTTAATCGCAAGAGGGAATGCATATTTTGACCTTTTTTGGTATTATACCAAACAGCAGTTTGCTCTAAGAAAATACACCGTAAATGTCAAAATATAATGTCAAATAATATATATAGTATAAATACATTGCTCCAAAATCATGTCGTAAATGACTGGCATTCTTAAACAAAAACGAACTATGTGAGATTTGCTTGCGATAATCTGGACACTTAAGTTATCACTTAATATTGACACTTAATATTAACTTAAACAAATCAATATGCGCAGTAACTGTACTCCCGAATCGCGGAACCGTCTATTGTTGATAAATGTAGCCATTGCTTGATATACACGTATGGTCTCAAGGACATAAACATACAATATATATATATATATATATATATATATTCTTGATTTACTTATATTCGAATAGGCCTTTATTTTAAATGATTATTTACCACAGCAATTATCAACGTCATGCCGCCCTAAAACAATTAAACAGGTGCCAAAGAATTAAGAACAAGACATATTTAAATAATGCACACAAGATTGAACGAAACAAAAGTTAATAATGTCTCTGGAATGTAAAATTAGGAGTTAAGACGGTTTCATTGGCAATGTATATTTCAACTATGTTATCACGTCTTGTCAAAGGCATCGCTATTCTCTCAGAAGAGCATTTAATTGCCATACAAGATGATGCGAGTTGGATTTACAAACGATCCATGCATTGTCGTATTGTTTTTGTTAAAATTGTGTCCGTTGCTGTCAGTGCGCTCCTGATTATTTATTAAAATGTTATTTTCTAAGGCGATAGCGGTCCTTTACTGTTTGCATTGTTTCGATTATTTTTGTCAATTTGTCTATTGGTGATAAATTTGAAACTTGCGGTAATTTTCGTAGGACCTTATCTTATCTTCATTGTTATAGTTTTAAGGCCAATAAACTGGTTCACCGAAGAACAAATAATATAACATTATAAACCTAATAATTCTGAATCAGTAGGCATACCATGTTGAAAGTAATTAACAAACAATTTACATATTGAATTATTTCATGTATGACAAAAACAAACAAACAAACGTGTTATCAGTTATTTCAACTGAACGTTCATGATTTAGCAATTGGCTTAATCATTTCACTCAGTACTCACATTAGACCGCTTTTCAAGAAACGGCTATAATATTGCTTGGAAACATTCTCTGTGACAAATATATCGATTGTCGTGTCAATTTTACGCTCTAAAGTCTCCGTCTAAAATAATTAGCTTGTCTCGGCTAGACAACTAAACCTACAAACCCGTCATTTATCGCTGTAACAGTATGGTATTAGCAAAATGTTTTTGCTGGCTGAAGTGAGATGACCTTTTCAAGAAAAGACACAACTGTTGAAAAACTACAACTGCGTAGAAGAGTAAGAAGCTATTTTACTCTTCTGATAATAACTTTCTCGATTCAAAAAAATAAACTCGTTTATCATCAGAATGTTTCTATAGTTTTCTCTTTACAAATAATATTTCTCTTCTAAATATCATGCAGATAATTTTAATTACGTCGCAACTTTCTTTTAACGATATCATATCTTATCGAAGAATGCGTCGCCGCTGGGATATTTATTTATTTAACTAGATCTGCTTTCTTTGCACTGCTTGCATTTGAGAAATCCCTCGTTCAGAGCATGGCTAGGGGTCTGAACAACTGGTAAGCACCACAGTCTGTCCCTTTTCTGGTCTCTCACTTCCTGGTAGGTTCGGGGGGTTGGGGTCGGGGTTTGGAGGCGTCTTGGGAGCGGCGTCACAAACATAAGGAATGAAAAGGATGACAGACCAATTTGAATCACAACTGTCCATGCGCTGACGTCATTCTTTACAATCAAAACTACGAAATTAAAATTTAAAATGTTCACAACATCGTATTTAGGTGGGTATTATTTTTATTTGGACTCTTACGTTAGAATTCTATCTAAGGTGCCAAATCTTCAGGCAACATGTGTCTCCGTGCCTAACAAGGACATACTTGTTTTCATCAAAAGTACATATCAACACGTACAACCAAGGGAATGATTTAAGTTCATCTAACTGACACTGATATCACACACGTAAAACAAGGTACGTGAAATTATGGAAATTATATTCAGCCACACATCATTTAAACGTGAAAAATCACAAAAAAATCTATTTGCGAAAATAGTACTTATTAAGACTAACCATGAACCATAATAGTGGTTCATTGTGAAAGCCACATTTTTGTGCTTTGCTGCTGACATATATTCAACTTAGTATAGTAAGAAAAACGTCTGTAATTTTAAGACAATCACTGCAAAGGAATATGTTTATCTGAGAAAAGTCAAAACATGATCCTGTTTCTGATAGCAAAGGCAATAAATGTTTGGTCATCATGTAAAGCAATCTGACGGAGGGGAAATGTGAATTGTTTTATTACCCAAATGTAAATAGGACAATCTCTCGAGAGGAATTCTGATTGTATCGTCCTGTTGTTTTATACCTCTCAAATCCAGCAATCACAGAAATAAATCTTACGTCTCGGTTCCGTATTCGCTTGTTACTGTTGCGACGATACAATTGAAAACCTTTTCTTTGTTCGAGTTTTACAGGTTCTGGCTAGCAGACAACTTTGTAATGTATTTTACCCTTATCCTCCTTTCATTTATTCAAAATATTTCATTATGTTTTGTAGAGTAAAATATCGTCGTTTCAATTCAAATCTGAAATATGCAATTATATAAAGACATAGCGTTTTATTATAAATACCAAATGAGTTTTTTGAGATTCGAAAAGAAAAAACATACACTAAACTGGCACAAAAACATTTTAATTTGTAAACGTATATACTATGTAGACACATTACAAAGGAATTGTTGAGTGTCATGCATTATATTATTATGACATTACTTTAATAATGTCAAAATGTTCCATAAAGATAATTAAACCAGAACACATGTTGAATTATATTATCGGGACTCTGACTGCTCCACAAATCAGTACTTAGTAAACAACAGAGAAAAGTAATTGTCCTCTTTATGAACTTTATAAGGTACCTTTTCGCTAAAACATAACTTGTTAAGATGTTATGTGGGAATGTAGATGACCGACTCATAATAAATAAATACACATCTGAAGAGGTAAATAAATGAGCCGTATGTATGTACACGTTTCCGTTTGATTTTGATTTTTAGACTTCTTCAATGGAGCGTTTTTTAACTTGACAAAAGGTATAAGAACAATACTACTTGCACTCACTTTATTCAATCTAATTTAATACAAACTATGTTTTTTGAGTTTTCATGCCTGTTTTTTTTTAATTTTACTAGTCTAACACCACTGTATATTTATGTCGGAAAACATATTTTAATAATATTTAGTTATATATTTTTTATCAATTCTATGTTGGTGTGTAAAAAAAACTTAGCATATTAAGTAGTAACTTTTAATAACTTATTAATTATAAATTATAAATAATTTATAAATTATAATTAATTATTGCCTATAATCATTTATAATGTGATATAGGAGTAAGAAATATCAAACTTGCGTAGCAAAAGATTTTCTAAGCGTTTGGCACTTCATAATATACAGTGTCCTTTACAGAGTTATACGTTGCTGATATACGTTCTGACTTTAACCAAGTAAATGCTAACAGGATGTGTTTTTATTTGTGTGTTTTTTCCCCGTTTTAATGACTTTGAAGTTAATTCGATAAGTAAGGCATACATGTATGACCTACACAGTAATCACGTAAAGCATGTTAAAGGGCAATTCCTTTGTTAACTTTTTGTTGTAGTCCTATCTGTTGACAAAACATTTTTTTTTGCGTTGACGTACTAACATCACGTAAAAGTAATTGAATATATAGCCAATTAGCTTTTAAAGCATAGTGCAAACATATGTAGAAGGAAATGCTTTTGTGTATTCCTGTATACAAAAACAAAAACAAAAACAGAACATGTAACTGTTTAAAATGACATCATTCAAGTTCAGGCTCTTTACACATACTTCTCTCTCTCTCTCTCTCTCTCTCTCTCTCTCTCTCTCTCTCTCTCTCTCTCTCTCTCTCTCTCTCTCTGTGCGTGTGTGTGTGTGTGTGGGAGGGGGGGGGGGGGTCATGTGTTCGTGTGACAGTAATATTTTAGGTACAATATTTTATTGGCTTAAAACAAATACGCGTTTTGTCGTTAAATGTACCAATATGAAGTAAAAAAAGTCTAACATACATCAAAGGAAAATAGACGCAACAATACTTGAAGAATGAATGGAATGACAAAAGAGCCAAATAAGAGCACTGTTGGCAGTGGAGCGACACAGTAAGATATATCCGACAAATGTCTCCTTGGAACGATCAGTCGGACGAAAGGACCGAGTCTAGTGTTTAAACCGGGATACAGTGCTAATATTTCGCGATTTCTGAGGTTTACCAAGAAGCATATTGAGTGAAGAAAACCGATCAATTTTAAACACAAACTCCATGCGATTACGTTGACTGAAAGCTACCTAGGTAATTAACCCAATTACACATAATAGCTTACAATCCTCTTCCAAAATGCAATTTAATAGTTGCATGTCTAAGAGTAGTTAACAAAAAATGTATAATCATGAAAATAGTTAAGATGCTAAGTTTAGCTTGAGACGTAAACATGCACTAAATGTTTATCAAGCATTTGAAAGGTAAAGGACAAATGCGGTTCTAACAACAAACAAAAAAGCAGTACGTAAGAAGCGTTGTTAGTAACTGTTTAAATTATGTCATATGTAAGGTAATGTGTTTCTATAAAATTGTACACATGCATACAACGCAGGCAACTCAGTCGGTCATTTTACCGACCGATCATTCCAAGACGGTAACTGTTTATTTGTGTTTGTAATGTTTTGCCTGGTACATTTGCTATTTATAAATCACTTTATATGCCTTTAGTCTGGTTGTAAGTCTTTTTATTTGGATTCTCATATGAACTTTATTATTTTCCTACGCAACGTATTGAAAAAGAGTAGTCTAGGAACCAACGAAGTATGAGGTAGAACATCTTATGTCAGACACATATCTTGCTCACACTTGGTCATGAATTATAAATTGCGAGACAAGTATGTCACCAACACTTGCAATGTCGATATTTTGCATATTATGTGCTGCTTTTTCAGTACATATCTTTAACCTGGTCTTTTGGATACGTTTTCGATGTCGTTATAATACTTTAACACTACAAGGCCTGATATTAAGTCAGCTATAATATTTTCTTTATTTGAATAAAGGTCAAATACGTTATTATAGCAGGCCGTTTTCGACCCTCTTAATTAAAGCAACTACGACATGCATCAGGATGTGTACTAATGTTTGGACAATTTACCAAAAGATTTGTTTTCCTTCTGAAAACCCTTCGTTATACCTTAATCTATTCGGAAATTTCAATAGAATGTATTATGATAGAGATTGCCTTTAATTCGTTACCTTGTTTACATACATATATACATACATACATGAACATACATAACATCTAGTAATAAAATAAACTATCAACATATGTACAGTAGATAAAAGCCTCGGCAAGCGAAAAATTCCAAATAAGAGAGTAATTTGAAAAAAAACAACAGCCCAAGCGCTGATATATAATAACAACAAATGAATGGTGTCATACAATGCCATGACGTCATATGCCACAAGTGTTAAAAGTGAAATGTAAAAATACGAAAGAAAATTTAATATTCGAATTTTAGAAAACAAACTACCAGCAAAAAAAGGTTGTATTGTTAAGAGCTAATAAGTTTTAAAAATAGCATATCGAAGATTTATCCGCAGTTGGCATATTATATAATAAAGGTACAAAAATCCCGATGTTATACCTACTGTGCAATCTCACATAAAGGTCAGGGAGACTGCTTAAGTTTTCCAACCTATATAGGGCACGACAAGAGATAAAAAGACAAGAAATTCAACAGTGACTGTCCAATTATGGCTTTAAGTCACTGTTTTCATAGAGTCTCAAAGACCTGTCCGGTCATCGTCTAATTTAAAAGCAATGCAAGTTCCTGACTGTAAAAGGGTCACTTGCAAGCAATGCAGTATATCGAAGGATTTCCGGGTTGTAACCGTCAGCAGTAAATTTTCTGATTAGTTTTGTAAAGCGATCAGAAAAGTTATTGAGACCCTTGATTTTCTTTACTTTGTATAAAACATTTTAATAAAATGCAGGATGGCTAGGCAACTCTCATTGCTTATATATTTGCTGCTGCCTTTTTATTGGGATAACCATTCAATTTTCTATATCAGTTATATAGATTAAAATTCCAGACATATGAGTGTAAACGCAAACGTGATTTAAAAAGGACAATTCAACTGCCAGCCAAGTGGGTGTTATCTATCAAGAAACAAGTAATTATATTTCAGAAAAAGAAATCATATCGTTCACTTGTGGCGCGACTTCCCGAAGTCAGCAACCACGATACATATCAATGGAAGCCTTTGGTTGGTTCTGACTTTCGTGACAAAAAAGGGAACCCTATTAATACACAGAAACCTTACTAAACTAAACTTGTGCCGCCAATTCATACAATTATACGTGATTGGTACAAAAACGACTAGCAAGAAATACAATGTCTGTATTGCATTACATTAATGGGATTTTTTATACAATTGCCATGCCTTTTACTTTTTTCTGGGAGAGAAAAAGCTTTTTGCCTTCAGTGACTTTGAAATATCTGGTATCTGTCTTCTAGTAAGATTCTGATGAAAATTTACTGTAACATTTATCCCTTTTGGCTTCATCTTAAAGATGATGTATGTATACAAGACATATATTAGATACATGGTTAATACTCCATCTTAGGACCATTACCATTAATTTTCAAAAATACTGTTAAAAGCAAAGAAAATGTCACATAATATATATTTATTAAGAAGAAGCGACCAGGCCTCAATGTTGATATGCGAGAACCACATAAGTTTATTTTAGGCATTTCCGTTGCTAAGGACTTAATGTGGGATGTTTTTCAGCTAACCTTTGCAGCAAGTTTTAATCGAATAACCCATAATTGATTTTTTTTCTCAAACGCAGTTATCCCTTCTAACTGACCACTTAAACAGTTTATGTTTAAAATAACATGCAACAAATGAGGTCGTCAATGTTTATATATCGATTATAAAACTGCAACAAGAAACACAGCTAAACATATTTTACTTGCATCTTAAAACTGCAAAAGAAGAGGAATATGTTTGGTTATATTAAATATACTATATGATCATATGTTTAATACAAGAACGTTTTTACAGGAAACATTTTTGATGACCGAGGAATGAGGATTGATTCAACAGACTCTCTTTGTTAACAATTTTAGCAGCACAATGCATGCACATCAAGATTGAAACAGGTACTATCCAACAATTCATGGTTCATGTGTCTCTTTATGTATTTTGTCATTGAATGATAGAAATGCGTGTTGCAAACGTATTGGCAGAAGAATCAAGTTCCTTTGTTCCCAATTATTTAATTGCCGTAATGTTTGAACACATGAGAATGACAATATTAAACATTCCACATAGTATTTAGTCTTAATATCAGTAGTTGCAATGTGCCTCGTTAAAAAGTAGAACATAAAGTGGAAATTATTATTAACAATTACTCGGTAATCTAAAAGGCAGACACGACTTCAATGCACAACAAGACTAGACAGACAGTCTGCAACATCAATGAAGACAAACAACGTTGCTGTACCAGAGAACAGGGATGCGCTGCACTATACGGACCCGTATACAGACATGCTGTAGAATTAAGAATGCATAGGCTCAAACGTCTACCGGACAAGTAGTGATCGGTATGTAACTGTTTTAATGTGTGTATGGTATTTATCATATTCAATATTACTTAAACTTTGATAGTATGATTAATAGTTTGTTTAAAAATAATAAGTCAATTATCTTCTACTAAATTATGATAATACTCTATTTTAAGTATGAACTGAAACATTAGTTTTGCTACGTTTTACTCTGCACAGATTCATAGCAAACGACTTTATATGCTGAAACTTGTATGTATTGCCAGTAAAAAGATGTTTTTAAATGGAATTAAAAGCAGAAATATAAGGTGTTCTCTTTCAAGAGAAGTAATTCACGTTTTATTATTGTCAGTAGATGTAAAGTAATCTACCAACTTGGTATTATTATTTGATGCCACCGTTATAAACTTATACCCCGTGAGGGACATGTATCCATGTATGCAAATTGCCAGTGGTAGAACGTGAATAAAGAGAAGGATAATATATAAGACTTATCGCAGTAAGCGCAATCAACAAATGGCTGCATCTAGCACATTCGGTTATAACTCACTGTGAAAATTATTATTGAAATAATAATTACAAGTTCCAGTAAATAAAGACCACTCCTCATCTTATGCAATTTGTATATTGTCTGTGCTCTTTTAATTTATTTTTTAACGTATAATTATATTAATTGATTTATTATTATAATTGTGGAGCATGATAAATAATTCTTTAAACTCGTTTAAGAATTGCACGTGCCTACGAACTATTATTAACTTACTAAAACAGCATGAATGAAAACAAATGTGTGCATATGTTGTTGTTTTTTCTTTTATATAGGTAATTATAGCTACAAGAAATTGCACATCCCACTGAACATAGTATGTTCGAAGCCATGTTGGCGT
Source organism: Sinonovacula constricta (assembly GCA_007844125.1). Taxonomy (NCBI): domain Eukaryota; kingdom Metazoa; phylum Mollusca; class Bivalvia; order Cardiida; family Solecurtidae; genus Sinonovacula; species Sinonovacula constricta. The sequence goes on from CM017559.1 coordinate 1,998,671, forward strand.
GCTTTCAAAGTAAACCCATTATCCATTCTCCTGGAGGAAGAGTATACTCTTTAAATCCCACTTCCGTAATTATTAGTTGTTACTCTCCTTTTAATGCGATTCGAGTGTCATTCCATTTCATTTCTTTTAATGTAACATAACCCTTTATTACCTCACTTCTTGTAAGGTTCATTTGTCATTTCTGTCTCTGTTTAGAAGTACAAACTTGAGAATTACGCATAGAAAGGTCAGCGTCTTCTTAAATGTCAAATATTAAATTGTATAACCTCATTAGTAAGATCTACATATAGGTCATCGCCTTGACTCCCCGTTGGCAATTTGTTCTGATAATGTTTTCTTTCAAAGTAAACCGTCCGAAAGTGATTGGATGAGACAATTACTAACCAGTACGTCGCAAAGAGGTAACTTGTGTTTTTGTTATGTTTTGTAGAATACGTCATATCAGGATTTCTTTCGCTCTAACACTTTAGTCATCTGCAAATGATGCATATAAATAAAAGTTTGTTTTCCGTCAATAAATGTAGGAACAATTTACAAAAGTACGACAAAAGTCTATAAGTAATATATATTCTTTTTTAAAATGTAGTTTTTTTTTATTTGAGATCAAAAGCAACAGGAACCGATTGACTTTTGAAGGTTTTGAAAACAAACGTCTATAAACTAGCAAAAGCAATATATACATAACCTTGACCATAAAATAATAACTAAGTATATAAAAATAATTATAAGCGAACACATTTCTATGCAAGTCGGTAATTAGTTATAAAACAGAACATGCTATATGTTACCCATTAAATTAGAACTAACTGTCGTGATAACGTTATGTAGAATACACAATTTATCTTGTAAAATAATGAAGTAGCCAATATCTGTAGACTGTCGATAAAATGGTTACTTCTTAACAAGCCAGTGACCGACTTTAAAGCTCGAAATATATCAGACGAGCGGATTTACACCAACGTCCGTACAGGGACGCTTTCCAGCAAAAGCAGATTTCACAGTCAAACTGGGACAGTGTGCATATATATATTTATTTATATTAATAAATAAATAAATAAAAAAAATAAATAAATAATATAGATATAGATATATACACTCCCAGTTTTATATATAGCCAATCAGTTTTTTCTGCCTAAAACACACAAGATTCAGTTTTTGCGATGTTGTCGTAGCGACAGGCGTTCTAAGCAATTATTAATAGTTAGATCTTTACGAGATTCGGCACATACGTTTACATTTTAAATTTACGTCCTCTGCAAGTGCTAATTTCATTTTGTTTGATCAGAATAAATAAAGACGAAAAATAATTTTAAAAAATAAAATTTTGTTCCTCGAAATATATATTGTTGTTTCAGTTATGGGAAAATACCGTTTTGAAGATGCTTACTTTGAGTTGTCTTAATTTGACTGGGTGTTTCATTATAGTTTACTAGCATAATCCCTCTTTATATCTTCCTATTCAACTTTTTTAATCATTTGAGGTGTTAGATCATAGTGTAGCTTTGAACAAAATACGAAGGAAGATTCCCCTATGTGTATATGCCAGTCATCAAAAATACATCTTTTTTCTGGAGAAGAGTAGTTTGTCTGAGTCTCTAGACACAAAGGACCGATTTTTTAAAGACAATGCTTTTTAGAGTAGGATATCATTTACAACGCACAAACACCTTGCCATTTACTACTGCTCCAGTACAACCATGTTCGAAAATCAAAAACAGGCACATTTTATTTGTCTCACTAAAAAGTATATATATTCGAACACATTGCAGCGACACATTGTAGATATAAAATTCATGTAACGTCATTTTTATGGCGGAGCACTAAAAACATTAACGGTGGTCGCCCGAGAAACCTTCCGACAGAATGTCGCCCTTTCTGAGACACTAACTAACGGTCAGCGATACTGTAATATCTCGGCCACTTTTGCCTCAAACGCCAGCAAACAATGATCGGGAATAATAATATTCAGCCACCGCCAAAGATGCTTCCGGTAGAGTTTTAATCTGGAAAAAGAGATGTTATCTTGTCGGTACTTCCACAAGCTGGAACAAGTAACGAGTTACCTTCCACTGACTTTCTATCAAGAACAATAAATTCTAAGTTTTATTATTGCTGTTAATTATTTGCAAATGTCATATACAATGTTGTATATTGACATACACTGCATAATAAGATTATTTGTAAAAACAAATGGCTTATTAAGTTAAATTTGTAATACAATTAAGCGGTTCTAAACATTAGTTACTCCAGAAGTCCATACTTAACATACCATAACAAATTAAATTATCTGTTTGGTAAAGTACATTTAAACAATGTATGTACAATATTAATAAGTATTTGCATTATGTAATTGTTTACTAAACAGGAACTAACTAGAAACCGTTAATGAATGAATAAGAAAAGGCGACTTCTGTTATGCAAAATGGAAATAGCGTTTGGAAAGAAAGGCGTGTATGAGAATATTTCTTCTATTGCATAACGTGCATTTAAAAGTATTTACACCCTATATGATCAGCAACTTAATAAACAAGGATATCACATTTTAAGTGAATGGTCATTTACACATATATTTGGCATATATATCGATGTATATATAAATCGGCACATCAATGATATTATAACACGCAACGAAGTCTACGACACTTCAACGTCATTAGATTTCATCCTAAACTTCCATTTCTTGTTAAGAAACATTATGAAATTAAAAATTATTTACACACGATGACTGGTAATATCATATGTGTTCGTGACAAAAGAAAATTGTTAGAATTAGCTGGCCTAAATATGTCATTTTGCCAAGACAGCGTTGTTGAGTGTGGTGTTCTGATGTTGTCATACATTTCAGAGCAATATTTGTATACCTTGGGGACTATCCCACCCCTGCTTTCAGCGTTTTGATGTTTAATGTAATATATCCACAACATGTTATAACATGCGCGATTGTAACGTCCAATAGTTTCACAAATTAACCAATTATACCTAAATGGGATCAGTACAAATATAATAATACGCTTCTGTTTGGTTATATCATATTCCCGTAAGATTTGCGGAACACGATATACTTTTTGGTTCTTAAATCACCCAACAAAATGGCCATAATTAGTGTTTTTTTCTCCGAATCATTTCGTTACACATTTACTGAAGGACATATTAACAGTCGTACCAAAAAAGCATTATCATTTAAAATTTAATGTAAAAGTTTAAATTGAATATTTATTAAATATTTGTTTTCTATTTGTTATTCTATAACGTTTTCTTAAAATATGTTCTTTAAAATCTTTGATCAGTAGAGATATTTATGTTAGGAAAAGGACCATTTACAAGAAAGAAAATTAGTCGAAACTGGGATGTTATTTCACAAAATTGGAAGCTTCAAGGGCTCTTTGCGTCTTTGCCAAAAGGGTTCACTATGGTATGAATGTCCGCAATTAAAGTAAAAATCACATGGAAAATGGACTAAATAATAAAACAAAAAAGTTTACGCCGCAACATTAAACTGTTTAGTCCTAGTTGTAAGGTGTATAGCTCAAAGTATGAAAATATTTTTTCTTGAATTTTTTTTAGCTAGAACCTTGGTACTTGTTTTTCCAGTGAGCCTCTGGCAAGAATGTTAGGGGTGTCACAAATGACCAGCAGTGGCGATTTCCTTTATGTTACTTTGCAGTAAAACTTTCTTTTAGTAAGATCTTAGCTCTTTCAACAAAGTAGAACTAACTACCCAAGCTGTTATTCTTGTGCAGTACCCTATTAACAACGATACATTAAGAAGCTGATCCTTGATAAACATTACTAAACTTGCTATTGTTTCTTTAACTTTAAGCTCATATATGATATCCGTAACTTTAGAAGTCGTATAAATAATTTTTTAAAGAACCACGATAAGACTTCCTCCTTGCACCAGAAGGTTGTTTATAGCAGCGGCTTCGCAGCGGCGGACCCAGCAAATGTTGGTGGGTTGGGTGTGAATCAAGATCAATTCAACTATATCGCAGTAAATCCTCTCGTAAAATGCGTTTTTCCTTGACATAACATCATTCCCAGACTACTAGTTATATGAACGTATCACGAGCGTAAATATTATCTCTCCGATCATAAAATATGAATGTCATGATAAACACCAGGAAACCAGACCGAGGGACGCTTAGAATTAAAATAGGATGGCTGTTAAGATTGCTATGTTATTCAAGTAATCCAGTTTTTTTCTGGATGAAAATGTTAAGTTTGACATCACATCACTTTATAAACTACTAGCTTTTTGCTTTGGTATTCTTTTGTTTGTCTCGAATTCAGTCTCTTGAATGAATCTATCATCTAGAGACATTTCGATTCTTCTGATAGGAGAGTATGCAGTACCAACAACATTTACCATTTTTATTTCATTTTTATTTTATAAATTTATATTGTTTGTACAAACTGCCATTAAGATAATTTCGACGATAACTCTTAAATGTACGTTTGAGTTACATACGAACGTACGATATCAGTGATTGACATTTATTCTTTAGAACGTTAAATATTTCATTACATTATCAAACTGCTTTTCTTTTTTACTTCTTACCAGAATATAAAGTTTCAATACTTGATATTTTTTATTTTTATTAATATATAGCCTATATGAACAACACACCGATTTTAAATGAAAAATAAGGTTTATATTAACATAAAATAACACACGCGCAATCCGTGTGTATATGTGCCATAACAGTTTGTCATAGTATTCGAGGTAAATGTACCAGTCTTCTTACTTGCGGCAAATCGCCTTTCTTGCAACAAAAATAAATATGTATATATGTAAATATATATATCAACCGGTAGCTCAGGTGGTAGAGCGTCTTCTTCAGGATCGGGAGATCGTGGGTTCAAACCCCGGCCTGGTCAAACCAAATACTTTAAAATTGGTAGTATTGGCTTCTCTCTTAACACTCGGGGCTAAGTGGAACTGCATTACGCCTGACTCGTCGGTATCAGTATAATAGACCGGTCGGGTTTAGTGCCTGTGCACCTTATAAGTGCCCATGTGCTATAATGATAGAAATGTCGATGCACAGTATTGGCAAAATGCCGGCTAATCGCATCCAATCCCTATATATATATTGTTTTATTGAAGCTGATTGAAGTGATTCTACACTTAATATGAAGACATATATTTTATAACACGAGATATACAGAATATCGCATGTTTATGAAGGTTTAAGGATGTCTATGCTGTTTACTATTATTCGTATCTTTGGTTAGAAATAAAAGGGCAAATCAACAACATAACGATATAACTACGTATTAATATCACCTGCACTGCATGCTAATACCAGTCAAAATTGGTGTTAAAAAATAGAATCATTTAAAATATTATATTACTCAGTAATTTATTAGCATAGCAAATCATTTTCATATAATCATGAACAAAGATTATTTATTTTAACATTAACACTCTAAAGACTGATAAGCTTGCAAATTCTTTAAAACATAACATTATTTGCATATTAAAATGTAGCGCTTAAGTCCATGTGTACGAATTTTAGCAGCAAACCATTGTTGACAATAAAATAGTTGTGCGGTTTTATTTAACCATTGAGATGATGACACATTTCCTGCTTTTGTATTATGACCCCTTTTAATGCATTGTAAATAAATATAAACTTTCAAAAACTTTTACTACCAAACCTCCCCGCCCCCACCAGGACCCATCTCCACCCGGCGACATCTGAAACTAACACATTTTTCCAGATCTTAATCATCACTATTACATGTACTTCGATGTTTAGATTGTAGATGCTTATCTGAGAGAGATCAACGTCCATAAATATATTAAAAATAAATTTCCACCAAACAATAATGAAACTGTCTGGAGTGGGATTCATGCTACGTAAAAATCCTGCAGCGGATTATTTTCACATGAAATGTATATTTTAATGTCACTTTATTGTTACATGATTGGACTTTCGTAAATGAAATTTATTTAGCATATTTGGTATATATATATATATATATATTAATTGAAAGAGTTGTACAAAATATATGTTTATGCACTGTTTTAGAGGATAATATATATTTCATGGTTTGCACGTATATAACATTATATATTATAATCTTAATCATCCGGTTTATGTTGTTACTGACAAGCGACAGAATGTGGGAACAGTATTCTTTTTCTTAAAGTATTCGCCTGAACCAAAAATTTATGCCTCTGAATGTTGACTAAGGTCGTGAGAAATCTTCATCAATATTCAGCTTAAAAGATACAACAACAACAGTAAACGGTCGAACGTTTATTTTCTATCTTTGCATTATTTCAATGAGCAGTAAAGCTGATTTTTCAAAATAAATCTCAGAGAAAACTGTCCGTTTTGACAATGATATTACAAAACATATTCAATCTGCCAGCCACAGTTTATGTCAAGATCTGTTTGGAATACTGGAACAATTTTCTTGTATCCGCTCAAAACATATCAGGGAATGAAAAATCAATCAACACATTATGTAAACATATATGCAATTTAACTGCCTTGATTTGTTGTTGTTTCGGTAATCAAACACAAATGAAATACCTTTTAGGGAAACACTGTGAAATTCTGGTCCCATTGTTTGTCCATTTTCCAAATCCCGCAATCACAAACCATACATATTTCAATACATAATTTCTGTTTGTCTTATTGTTACAAATGATTTCAGACATCCGAATATCGTTTTTACAGCAAAACAGGACTTTAATTGATCGTGTTGTGGAATTGGAAAATAATTGATAAAACGAAATGCGATCTCACAGAAACGATCTCCAATTTGCATTAGCGGAGAAAGACAAAGCCGTTATTACTGCTTGATGGATGTTTTCATGATTACACTGTTAACACTGGTGTTTGCTCATAACAGTACATGCTGTGTACTGTCTACTGACGTTTCTTTATGAAATGGGTACATAAAAATATTTACAAAAATAATACTGTATTCAAACACAGAAATAATTATAAAGGTCTTTATATGGCTACCATCAAGTCTTACGTTCTAATTAGAATTGTATGTTCTGTTCACCGTGTCGACAATTTCAGCAAAAAAAGCTAGTAAATATGCCCATGCATAAATTGTCATACATGTACACGATATTACGATATTAGTTTTGTGCTTTTTTAAATGAGTAAATCTATAAGAAGTTCTGTCAAAGACATATATGTAATTAGTACGCAGTCAACATAGGCTTTCAGCATGTCTTACAATTTAATTCCACGCAGTTAAATATTTATAGACCGTTAGTTTATTAAATTTCAAAATACTGGTTTAGACATGAAGCTATTGACTAGTGAAGCTAATAATGTCCACCCTATTATGTTGAATTTATGTCAAACATATTATTATTTCAGAGGACAACGGCGATCGGAAATACTTTACCTTAATGTACCTCCTCGTAGCCATGTATTTTTCAAAAATGACATAAACATGTACATTTTATGAATCATACTTCAAAAAAGCATTAAACACAAACACATAAAAAATAAAACGAAACTGAGCAAAAAATTCTGACACATTAAAAGTGTATCATTTTGTCTGGTTATATTAGCAATTTTGGTACCTAAACTTGTAACAAACAGGATAGGAAGTTGCGAAGGGGTCTGGGGTAGAGAAAAGGACTTTCTCCTCTACATATCCTATTAAATGAATTAATTGTATATAAAGAGTTAAAAGCCTAAGCTCAATTAGAATATATGTCAAAGTCCTATGAATAAGAATAAATGACAAAGTCCTATGAGCATTGCAACATATACCAAACTCCGAAAAGGCACAGAACAAAGGTATTTCGCATGCAAGCCAAGCGAAAAGTAAGAACAAATTTGCGATGAGTCATTTAACGAAAAGAGCAAACCCGACAGTTACCATCTTGGAATGGTCAGTCGGCAATATGGACCGACTGGGGTGCTTAAACTGGTGTTACAGAGCTCTAACCTCGCACTTCCTGACGAGTTTCTCAAGCGCAAGTCACATCTACCAAACATCTTGAAATATGACATTTATTAAACTGATTTGTTAACTTTGTCCATATATTTATTATAAAATTCTTCGCGTTGGTATAAAAGGAAGAAAAACTGATGTATATATCGAGTTATCAACTGACAACACCTAAAATGGTTTACCATCCCACTATCAGCACAACATGTTGTTATTAAGGCGATGTATATAATAATTGTCCGTGTAAGTCGTAGAAAATATTGCCTTGTCAGTTCTTTAATAATGGTTCATGGCGGACCTTATTTATCCGTCTAACAACTCTAAATTAACTCTTTATTGATAGTTATATTCCATATCGAAATAAAAGAAAATATGCAGTTTAAGCCTTTTGTGTTGCTTCCAGTAATATGAAGGTAATTAGTCTTTGATACAAAAGTTCATAACTCGGATATGTTTTAAATTTATGTATATTATTATGTTGGAATATATTTCTTTTTTCAACGGTATACCGCCTCTTGACGTGTGTATTACATTCACAGAACTCTTTTCAGCATAATTAGATTTGCTTGGTCGGACAGATAAACTGTCTCATCAGTCATTGGTCGATTTACTCGTATGTCGCCCGGAAACATTTTCTAGGGATTGAGTTATAACTTAATTTTCCTTGAGACAGTGTATACTGGATTGTTTTAGTAGCATTATTCTATTGTAAAGGATGCAAACCTGAATCAATATCGAATAAATTGAGTGTATTTTTATATAGGTCTAAACAGAAATATGCTTGAGTAGACATGACGGGAAGGCAAACCCTTTTTATTTTACAAAACTGACTTCAGACCAAGTGAAATAACGAATATCATGACAAAATGACATATATATTACAATCAAATATGGTTTTATGATGACAGTCATAAATTTACAATCGAACAAACGTAAAGTAATACAACTATAAATGAATAATTTACTGCATGTCATAATTAAAAGAAAATGTTATTAAATTACAAATATACACGACTAGAAAATATAGCATCCCCAGGTTAACTTGTTTGTCCAAGCTTATTAGTAGTATGAATTGCATGCAGATTTAGACCAGTGAAATAATGTATCAAAATATAATTTTCTTTTAAATTTTGCGCCTTTGCTAGATTTAATTTATAACACTTTGTTAATACGAAAATCAACATCTAGATACAGAGGCAAAAACGTTTACACACTTTCTGACATTTATAATATTATACAAATAACCCTGTCGGCCTTTTTGTCAATTGACAAGGCAGTAAATGTTGGGATTTCACTATCTTAGATAATTTTTCGTTACGTTTACATTTGATTGCATGTGAATACATTTTTGTCCGGTGCCTTTTTCGAATGTTTATATTTGCCACATTGCTCGTAGGATATTGTCATATTTTTCTTATTCATCGTTAAAATGGCGTTAATTTACTCAGGATAAAGTAGACTGACAGTGGCAAAGGTTTTCTTCATAGATTATTAAACACGCGTTTAAGGTTCTTAAAACTAATCATTAAGCGGAACTAGTTTGCATATTTTATCAACATATTTATGAATAAAGAAAGAAAAGAGAAATATTAAAGGTCGTATAGTATTTTTTAATTCAGATTAGGAAAAAAAGACACAAATAAAAAAGCTAAATAGCAAAACCACTTATAAGAGACCTGTTACTGAAAGAGAATAGAAAAAGATACCAGCGTAGAACAGTCAGTCGGTAAAGAACTGACTGGAATACGTACAGTATTTTTGAGCTTTAGCTTCAAATTCTTAGGGATTTTTCCTCCAAGAAGGTGAATATACAGCAAATAGTTGTACGAATCTATATCATGACAGTGTAATTCAATTATTGGTTATACTACTCTAACTATATACATAAACCACACTTTCACTAATACTGTCTTCATTTATTTTTCTATATTCTAGACTCTCTTTCCACCACCAATGTAACATAAAATGAAAAGTATCTTAATCAAATAAAAAGGTTTTAGCTAAGGAAACGTAAAAAGCTCATACTGCATTCTTTTTGCTAATAATAAATAGACTTAATTGTCTTACTACAATTTACTTTGTTTCTCGCGTATAGTTTAAGTTGTGTTTTTTTTTCAACATATAATAATGCCTGCAATGTGTTTTAGTATAAGTTCCTCTTGTGTAGTTGATAATTGTTCTCCTAAATTTGTGTTTTGTAAAGAATGTGTCACAGGTAACAAGAGTAATATTAGATTAGAGATATTCCTATTTGTCTAGAGTATTAGATTACATGTATAATACACTAGAGTATATTTTCTTTGCGTGAAGCAAAATTCGTAGTCTGCTGGCTATTGCTTATTTTATACTTAAGACATATGTGGGATCCACCCTTTTATAAAACGAACCAAGCTGTAAACAATATTTTAAAAGCAACTATACGATATTATGTGCAACTGTGAAAAGATTGGCTGAGCAGCTTATCTCTTCGAGACTGTGTGATTGGTAAAACAGTCTTTAAGGGCTGAAAGTGAGAAAGCTATAAACATGGAAATGGTTTAGATACAATCGCATTGGAACTGAACCTGATTCCCTTTCAAAGCATCGCATCTATAGTACGTACGATGGAAATATGGTTCAATCGATTTCTCTTCCCATGTCTAAACTGATGGACCCAGTCAGTTATTGAATGCTAACCATATAAACATAATTAAAACATAAGGCCGTATAAATTGCCGACATCGAGTTAAAGGCCGTGTAAAATAAGTATATGGCGCAAGAAGGATGTATACATTACCGACATTATGTAAGAAAACTCTATAAGTTGTCGACATGGAATTATAAGTCCGTTTAACTTACAGACAGGGAGTTATAAGGCCGTATACATTGCCGACATGGAGCTTTTATGTGGTACAACTGGCATGGCGTCATTAAACCGTAAAGCTTATTGACATGGAGTGAGAGATTGGGCTAAATAACTGACTAATATCAACTTGGTCGCACTTTGTAGATTGTAAGCACACTGTTTCATACTTTTGCAATAAAATCGGTGATAAAACCCATGGGCTATGATGCACAGGCAGAAGTTATGACTACTTTGAAGTTATTTTAAATCTGAATCAGCCCATAATAACGAATTAGTTATATTAGCTATGATTTTGAAAGTCGGGAAGATTTCATGAATTAATCACTACGAATCAGCCACTGCGTTAACATCGCCAATGGACCTAGCTTGATGCGAGGTCAACATACGACGAAGCGTCAGATTGCAGTGAAGAAAAAGGGGAAACTAACTAAACTTGTCCTTATAGAGCATAAGGGGCATCTAAGGGACAGTTTTGTATAAAATATAGTTTATTAGCCATTTTATTAATGTGATGAAAGAACACGAAAGTATAGTTTGTTCAGGAAATCTCGCGCGAATCTCATCATATGACCAATACCAAAACAAATCATGACGTTTGCTCTTATCCCACTAAAATATAGAGGGATTCAGAAAATTGCGGAACTAGTAGCTGATAAAATCATCCAATTTCCCTGGAAAAAGTGTCTTATCTGTCGTTGATAAATGGCAACAAAAGTCAAAGCGCTGAACGCAGTGGTTGTTTGGTGGAAGTTTTTTCACTGTAAGCAATTTAAGGTATAAAATAATGATTTACTGTTTTAAACCCGATTTATGCCCTTTCTTGAATATCCAGTGTCGCTTACACCCATAACACTGTGAATGCCAAAACAATGTATAAATCTATCTCGCTTAAGATTTGCCAGGAAATAAACCAAAACTGCTTCAAATGTACCTAAATCATCTTGCGAGTGATCTGTCGAAAGCTTGACAATGTATGCTATCACATTTAAGCACCCCAGTCGGTCGCATTTGCAGAATGACCGTTCCCAAGCGGTAACTGTTGGGTTTGCTCTTTTTGTTTATTGACTCATCACAGCTTTGTTCTTACATTTACACTTTGCTTGCAGTTGAATACCTTTGTCCTGTGCCTTTTATAGATTTGGAATACATGTTACAATGTTCATAGGACCTGGCCATGCTTCCATATTGAATTACAAAAAGAGTGGTAGGTTTTGCTGAAATCTAAAAGCGTTGCAGTCTCATGGACAACATTTGTCTTAAAATATCCTAAGTGTGCCTATCCTAAACTAATTTCATTAAAACCTAACCTAAGTAACAAAAAAGCATCGACTGTCATATCAATGTGGCAAAAAATAATTTATGACAAGCTTGGCTTGTTTTATGTTTTGTAATGTATCTCCTTCTTACTTAACATGAGGATCTGCCGTAGGGGGTTTGTTTCTCAGTCAGCTATTTTAGTCAGTTTAGCAATCAACACATCCCTAAGGCCTTATTAATATTTATAAATATGTCGAATTATCACCATTTTGTTTGTCAGAAGTCACTACAAGTTTGACAATCTTACTAAAAGGATATACATTGTGAGGCATCTGCCATAGTAATTATCTTTATAATCTTGAAACCCATTTGCAAAAAAAAGAATTCATTTTATTATAGAAGTACAATGTCATATTATATGCACAAAGTGTACATGGCGAGATAAGAGGCCGGCCGTAATAAATCTATTAAAAGCAGGAAAGAACACGCATATGCGACGACATCCAAGGCACCGAAGAAAGCATGCGATTTAAGGATACATTTCTAGGAAATACATTTGCGTTACTTTCATCTCTTCCTTGTTGTGTGCTGCAATTTTATCATTGCGAGATGCGGTGTTTTAGATGACTTACTCGATGATGTACTTGAAGTATTGCCTCTAAAAAACTGTAGATTATTGTAATTGTCTGCCGTATTGTTGACATTTATTTAGAATTACAAAATGCTTTCTTTAATTTGGTTTAATTCAATTTCTTCCTTAGCAAAAGAGCTAACCAACAGCTGTGTAGTCTTGTTATTGCCTGCTGTATCAATAGAGATATTCCATACATTTACATATAAGAGGCAACGTTCTACAGACAGTACTGACTTTTTATCATAAATGACATTTCCTTTTAAAGTGTGTATCTTTGTTTATTAGGTTCTGATCGTATAGGTTTACATTTCAATAAAGAATCTGAACAATTACACCTGTTTACGACTAATACTTTTCTTTGCATGGCAGAAAATTACTTTCCCTTTTCACCCGTTTACTGTTTCGAGAGTGTATCTGGTTCATGTAAATATTCACATACATGAAGCACATACATACTTATATTTGCACATGTCTTCCAATGTACGTTTCTACAGAGTTATAAGTATGGACTTTCGGTTTAACCAAAGTTAACTTAATAAGTTTGAACAAAGTATGTTGTATATTACTATACAAAGTATGTAAATGAATCATTACCAATTTGGTTGCTTAAATAGGCGTTAATAGCAACGTAAGTTAATTTTCGCATTGTTAGACAGCAATTAAAATGCACAAGACATGCAAATTTGTTCAACATTTACGTATATTGCATTTACATTTGCATCTATTCCACATCTATTCGACATCAATAATACAGTAAGACAGCGTTTATAAGTCTGGATAAAAAGTAAATGAAAGGGAACTGTTAACCTGTTGGTGAACACGAGGACTTCTGCCAAGATGGATTCTCTTTCACAGATTGACATTCTTCCTCTGTCTCTGACGTGGCCGCATGCTACTTTTACCGGTCATGGTTGGCCCGTATTTGAGACAGACGGGGTCGATTAATTGCCGTCGGTAAGTTTCAAATTACATTACATCTGAACTTTAATAAGTGTCTTGGCCAAGGCGACATCCTTCTGTTGGAAGGTTTTTCATGAGACAGGAGTTACTGTTTGGAGTGTCCGCCATAGAAATAAAAGGTAAATAACAAAATGCTCTATCTAAATTTGCACATATATTTAAATCTATTCTACCTCTAGACAAAGGCAAAACGAGTAAATGTAAATGTGACAAAAACACAGAGAAATAACGCAAAAAAGAGAAGAAAAAACAACATCAGTTAGCAACGCAGAACTGTCAGTCGGAGAAAGAACGACTGGGGTTCTTAAACCTGGTTTGTGGAAGGCTCCAACCTCGCACTTACTGAAGTTGTTTATATAACAAACAAACAGTGTAAATACAAAATATCTCGTCAACGTGAAACAACTAACAGTAAGCACCTGCATCGGGAGTTAAAACAGATACAATGAACTTATATACATACAAAATATCTAGTTATATCAATTATCAACATTTGTACAGTATATAAGGACATAAAAGCCTCGCCAACCTAAAAACGCCAAAATGAGCAGTTTTAAATAAGTCAACATAAATACAACAAAAGCGCTGACATATAATAAGAACAATTTAATGACGTCATACAACGCCATGACGTCATATGCCGAATGGTTCAAAGGTAAAATTTAGGAAATGCGAAAGAAGTAATCGAATTTTAAAAAAACAATCCTAGCCAACCAAAATAAAATGTAGAATTGATAGTAATTGATAGGTAATAAATTTAAAAAAAAAAAACATATAAAAAGCCGAGAATTTATCCGCAGTTGGCATATTATATAATAAAGGTATAAAAAAAATCCCGATATTATTCCTACTGTGTAGACGTAAAGAGAATGGAGACTGTCTCACCTATATAGGGCACGACTGGAGAGATGAAAAGACAAGAAATCCATCAGTGACTGTCCATTTATGGCTTCACTGTTTTCATATAGTCTCAGCGACCTGTGCGGTTATCGTCTAATTTAACAGCAATGTAAGTTCTTGACTGTAAATGGGCCAGGTGCAGGCAATGCAATACAATGAAGGATTACCGGCTGCAACCGTCAGCAATAAATCTTTTGATACGTTTTGTAAAGCGGGCAGATAAGTTATTGAGACCCTTGATTTTTTTTAACTTCTATAAACATTTCTATAAAAAGCAGGATGACTTATGCCTTTCTGCATAAGTGTTTCATACTGCTATTATACTTAAAAGATTTTATTATACTTAAAAGCAATAAAATAATAGCTGTGAAAGAATTTTGAAAACGCCTTAATTTGTGAAAACGAAAGCTTTGCTTTAACAGCTTAGAAGAAATAAACCGGTTTCTAGATTTGAATAAGAATATATGACAAAGTCCTATGAGCATTGCAACATATACCAAACTCCGAAAAGGCACAGAACAAAGGTACTTCACATGCAAGCCAAGCGAAAAGTAAGAACAAATTTGTGATGAGTCATTTAAGGAAATGAGCAAACCCGACAGTTACCGCCTTGGAACGGTCAGTCGGCAATATGGACCGACTGGGGTGCTTAAACCGGTTTTACAGAGCTCTAACCTCGCACTTCCTGACGAGTTTCTCAAATGCAAGCAACGAAAAGAAAAACTATCTATTTGAAAACAAAATGTCCATGCGCTGATATTTTCTATACGGTATGACGAGTGTAGTGACGTCATCGAAAAATAATGTCCACATAGTGTTCAGAAAAGGAATATGGTATTATTTCGATTTGAAAAACAACACAAAAATGGTTGACCACAAATAAAATTAACTTTCTGAAACATGAACAAACCTGACCAGAGGCGAATAAATGGTTGTAGCATCCTGTTTATGTGAAGATGGAATTGAAGAACCAAAGTTCAATGTCCATCAAAGGAAATACACGTAACAATCCTTATAGGATGAATTAAATGACAATATAGATTACATGCACAGGGAGATTTTTTACGACTGCCACACTGCACAAGTAACATTGCTGTGATCATGAATAAGAATATATGACAAAGTCCTATGAGTATTGCAACATATACCAAACTCCGAAAAGGCACAGAACAAAGGTATTTCACATGCAAGCCAAGCGAAAAGTAAGAACAAATTTGTGACGAGTCATTTAAGGAAATGAGTAAACCCGACAGTTACCGCCTTGGAACGGTCAGTCGGCAATATGGACCGACTGGGGTGCTTAAACCGGTTTTACATAGCTTTAACCTCGCACTTCCTGACGAGTTTCTCAAATGCAAGCAACGAAAAGAAAAACTATCTATTTGAAAACAAAATGTCCATGCGCTGATATTTTCTATATGGTATGACGAGTGTAGTGACGTCATCGAAAGATAATGTTCACAAAGTGTTCAGAAAAGGAATATGGTATTATTTCGATTTGAAAAACAACACAAGAATGGTTGACCACAAATAAAATTAACTTTCTGAATCATGAACAAACATGGCCAAATTGTCTACTTTAGTAAAAACCTGTGCAAACCTTATAAGTTGTGATACGAGTATGTGAATACCATAGGTAGCATGAGGTGAATCACCGTCAAGTTACGGATAACTCACAATACTAAAGTTAAAATTATCTCTCTTGTCATAGATTTAAGTATCGACGTTGTCATTGGAAATAGCGATCTCAATGTCTAGAAATGCTTCATTTAAATGTCAGCTGTTTGCTTTATTAAGGGTAAGTTCTAGAGGGTAAGTCCGATGGATCATTTAATAAAAGAAAGGATTATCTTAGTTCATATAACAATATCGTCAAAATAACGTGACGCTAAATTGTAAGTCTTTTACTACAATTGTGTCGCTGCAATGTGTTTGAAAACACTTAGACAAATGCCTGCAACGTGTTTGCTTCCAGTTTTCGTGTTGTAAATATGGCTTCTTCCATCTTTACACTTAATAGTTGGCAACTTTTATATTTCTGATTGTTTTTCGAACGTGGTTGCGTTTGAGCAATGTGTTTGGGCATTGTAAATGTCACTTTGCAAATCTAAGAAGCCTAGCCTTTAAAGCAATCGGTCATTTGCGTCCAGTGACTAAGACGAACTACACTTTTCCAGAAAAATGTTATTTGCAGACGATCTGGTGACTGCCATGTACACATCGAGAAACCTTCTTGTGTAGTGAGTTCAAAGCTAACCTATACGTTTTTATATGGTAATTTTACATTAGAAGACAGGAAATGGAATGCCGCAATAATTGCATCAAAAAAGGGAAACGACGAGGAACGTACATAAGTGACGATTTAAGCTTATAACTATACCTCAAGAATGTAGGTTTACTTTACAGCACCTCCACCTTGAGCAATCCATTTTCATGGGATGTGCAATCCCGATCGATATATAACTCATACTTGGCTGAGAGTTAATTTGTCCAATCGAATGACAAGCTTATATCACATTTGTTTCCCTTTACATGCATGTGTCTTTATTGTTGCATCTTTATAGGTAAATAAGAAAAGGTCCTATCAAAATTTTCACAGATATTTAAATTTTATCTACCTGCAGACCAAGACAGACAAGGTAAATGTAAATGTGACAAAAAACACAGAGACGAGACATAACACACAAAAAGAAAAACCATCAGTTACCGCCTTGGAACGGTCAGTCGGCAAAATGGCCAAATGGGGTGCTTAAACCTGGTTTGTGGAGCGCTCCAACCTCGCACTTCCTGACGGTTTTTCTATCAAACAAACAGTGTAAATAAAAGTATCCCGTCAAAGTGACACAACTAACAATAAGCACCTGCTAAAACAGATATAATGAACATATGTACAGTATTTACAGTAGATAAAAGCCTCGGCAACCAAAAAATTCCAAATGAGAGAGTAGTTTAAAATAAAATAAAGCAGTACAAGCGTTGATATATTATAAGAACCATATAACGACGTCATAAATGCCATGACGTCATATGCCAAAAGTGTCAAAAGTGAAATGTAAACAATATGGGAGAAACAATAGAATTTTAGAAAATCAACAAAATAAAACGTAGTATTGTTTAGAGTTAATCGTTCAAAAAACATATTATAAACGCCGAGGATTTATCCGCAGTTGACACACACGACAAAGACCAAAAAAAAAATCCCGATGTTATACCTACTGTGCAATCTCACGTAAAGGGTATGGAGACTGCTCAAGTTGTCCCACCTATATAGGGCACGACTGGAGAGATGAAGAGACAAGAAATCCAACAGTGACTGTCCAATTATGGCTTTAAGTCACTGTTTTCATATAGTCTCAACGACCTGTCCGGTCATCGTGTAATTTAAAAGCAATGCAAGTTCTTGACTGTAAAAGGGTCAATTGCAAGCAATGCAGTACATCGAAGTATTCCCGGGGTTGTAACCGTCTGCAATACATTTTCTGATAAGTTTTGTAAAGTGGTCAGAAAAGTTATTGAGACCCTTGATCTTCTTTAACTTGTATAAAACATTTCCATAAAATGCAGGATGGCTTATGCCTTTCTGCATAAGTGTTTTCATACTGCTATTATACTTAGAAGCAATAAAATCATTGCGGTGAAAGAATTTTGAAAACGCCTTTCTTAATTTATGAAAACGAAAGCCTTGCTGTAACAGTTTAGAAGAAATAAACAGGTTTCTAGCATTGAAATCTTCTACTTTAGTACAAACTCGTGCAAACCTTGTAAGTTGTGATATGTAAATACCATAGGAGGTAGCACGAAGTGAATCACCATCAAGGTATGGATAATTCACAATACTAAAGTTGAAATCATCTCTCTTGTCATAGATTTTAGTAGAGACGTTGTCATTGGAAATATTGATCTCAATGTCTAGAAATGCTGCATTTAAATGTCAGTTATTTGCTTTATTAAGGTTAAGTTCTGGAGGGTAAATCAGATGGATCATTTGAGAAAAGAAAGGATTATCTATAGTTAGAATATCGTCAAGATAGCGTGACGTTAAATTGAAAGCCTCTATAATGTGGCTTTGGTTTGAAGGGGATAAAGTTAACATGAAATCACGTTCAAAGCAGTATATAACAGAGAGATAAATTCATGACTATTGCATTAAGAAGTAACAACCAAGTGTGCAAACGATTTGAAATGTCACCAAATGTGTAAGCAATTTGAATTGTCTAGACTATAAGTTAAAATATAGGTTAAAATATATTTCTGAACCAACACAGTTGTCTTAAAGATAAATTCAACCAGAAAGTAGACAACACTGTGTAATACCCCGCTCTAATGCTGTTAAAGTTAAAACAAGCACGAGCTATGTTCACTTTGGTATTATTTAAACGCTGACAGTGTGATTGCAAACTTTGTCTCAGCAATGGCAATGTTACTAGTCTCGAAATCTCTCAAAGACTTGTTGAGAGTAACCAAATAAGCCTCAGCAAGAAACTAAACAAATTGACAAGCTCTATTACATCTTTTCTATTTAAACTTCCCCATGGATAAAGGTATAACGCAGTCGCTTCAGTAGTAAAATTAATTTGTATTTATTTAAAAAGAATGAGGGTACTAATACAACAGTCTAAAATGAAATTGATTAAAATAAGTTGACTGAAGACGGTATGCTATAATTACCTCGACGACAATAATTGAATTCAAAATGAAATAGCTTATTGACCACCTTTTCTGTCCGTGTTCAATATTATCGAGACAAAGTATCAACATGTTCTAGGCTAAAATAATGTCAACATTTTTGTTAAATGACTCATGACAGTTTTCTTCTTACTTTTTCATTTGGCTTGCATTTTGAATACCTTTGTCCTGTGCCTTTCCAGAGTTTGGTATAGGTTGCAATTCTTCTAGTACTTATATGTCATATATTCTTATTTGAAATGATTTGTTAACGCATAGGTCTCAATTTTAACAATTTTTGTTTCAGCAAGAACGTCTATTGTAAAGTTCATATATTTCTACCGGTATTATTGGAGCAATCAATAGTCCCCAAAACAACAAAATTCCATGTAATTCAATTGGTGAATGTATGGCCCATTTTGACTTTATTATAGTAAAGTCATAATGATATAATGCAATGAAAAGTGACAAATCCCTTGTACAAATGTCTATACAGAGAATATGCGTTTGTAACTTAAAATGCTTTGGTACAGCATATGTTTCTTATCCATCATAATGAGTTTGCGGTTTGAAATAACATATTCAAAAACACAATATTTGGTATATATAATCAAAATGAAAGAGCTATATTTAATGTAAATAAGAAGACAAAATATTAAAGATTTAAATCGAAAGGTGATAAAAAACAAGTTCATTATACAATCGGCATTATCAGCACAAAGTTGTCTGGAACTGTAATGTCAAACAAAGCAAAGGTTTTTAATTGTATCGTCACAAGTCACAGGCAAGTATGGTATCGAGACGTAAGGCTTCGACAGATTTATTTCTGTGATTGCTGGGTTTAAGAGGTATTAACAACTTGGCGATACAATCAGAATTCTTCCCTGGAGATTGTCCTATTTACATTGGAGTAATAAAACTATTCACATTGCCCCTTCATCAGATTGTTGAATATGATGACTTTACATTTACTGCTTTAGGTATCAGTAACAGGATCATGCTATGTTTTTCTCAGATAAACATGTACGTCTGCAGTAATTCTTCTTAAAAGGATATGTTTCTTCATTTGATCATATGTCGACGGTTAAGTACAATACTAATGTGGCTTGTTCTTTACTGGACCACAATTCTTAGTGATAGCTCTCTTTGATGTCATTACTTTTGTATTGAGTGTTGCTGAGTAAGAATTCCATAACTTCATGCACCTTGTTTGCGTGTGTTAGGTTTGTTACTGTCAGTTACACATAGACAAGCGTTAACAGCTTGGTGAAATCAATTAAATAATATTAATTGGTAGCACGTAGACCAAACTTGGACAGTTTTGATTCAAGATGGTCGGTTTTATTTTCATTGTGTTTCTTTTAAACACGAATTAGTGTGAGTGCATAGCCCTTTTTATCGGTTTAATCTAACAAGTTGTTTACAGCATGCGTTCCGAGTTTGGTTTGTTCTATGAAATATAATTTGCCTTTGTCTAGAGGTAGATTAAATTCAAATATCTGTGGAAATGATGAACATTTTCTTATTTACCTATTAAGTTGTATTTTTTTGTCAATTTTACACTTGCTTGGCTTAGTATTTGTTTTTAATTATATACTTTTCCCTTTTAAAATATGAATATTTTAAAAAACACGAAATGCCTTGTCGTTTATTTGAAACCATATTCCCTACAATAATAATGGGCATTATTGAGGGTTTAGTTATCTCCACTTGCAAGTACTCTTTGTTGTTTCTTTAAATTCAATATTTAAACGTATATATTCTATGACGTACACTGAACTTTAATACTTCAATTACATCAACATATAATGCTACACTGATAAGTCTTTGACGGGATGTAAAGAGCTAAGTCTAAGTCTCTTTTCGAAATTCTCAAAATGTGGCAATGCTCATATGGCATTGTCATCTTTGTGTATGCATGGATAACTAATAGATATAAAGTTTTACAATGAAGAAATAATTGATAAAACACTTTTTATTCCCTATATCATTTGAAGAGATTTGAAACAATAAGTTGTATAAGTTATGTGTAAATATATGGGGCGTTCTAGGTATATCACTATTTCTATGTAATAGATTTTAGATATGAACACAGTACACGTATAAACCATTTTATATATCTAACTCCTTTCACATTGGCAACTAGGCAAACACTGAAGAGAGAAAAATATTGATAACTTAAACTTCATTGTTTAGAATCACAAGCATCGAAAACTAAAATGATCAAAACCAAATCTGTTTAGTTTATGTTGATTTATCATTTATCGGTAAAGTTGTGTGTGTGGTGGTGGGGTGGGGTGGTTAGTACATGTAGTGAGTTGGGTCTAACCGGCTGCATAGCTGCAGATTGCTGTGATTTCCGAAATGGGTTTGGGATTAGAGTCTGATCAATGGTAGGGCAGTAACCCATATGCATCAAAAGTGCTTTACGATCTTCCCCTCTGTGAATTATTAGTTTGCTACTGTTCTACGCATTTAAGTAGGTTAATTTTCCTCTAAAATCCTTTTTGTCAATGTAATATATAGCTTTAACAAATAACGCACGACGAAATATTTGCTGACACGACATTTTTGGAGCTAACAGATCCATGAATTGGGTGTTTAAGTGATTTGTGCGCAAAAATGTATTGACTTAATGGACATTTTAGGGTATTAATGTACTGATCAGAATATATAAACCACGTTTAAACCTTTTATTTTAAAAAATAGATACAAGTATCAATTTCGTATACTTCTCAGGCCTTGTTGGAGGGATTTATAAGGGATTATTATATTGACACGTGACTGTAATCAAAGCAGACAATGTTTTGCATACACATAGACTTTATTAAGGAATTTCGTAAAGACTTACACTTAAATCGAAAAACGTATGACATGAAGATTCGTGTAACAAATACAACAATGATTTTAGCTTCTGGTCTAACTTTTAGCAATTTTGTACAGTTATTCTTTAGACATCAAGTAACAACGTAAAATTAACTTATGACTAATTAAACAAAATAAGTACTGATATTGAAACCTATTATGAAAGAAGGTTTTATAAATTATCTATTAGACAACAGTGTGTTTAATTTGCCTTGTGATTCATTTAGTTTTCTATAGATGGTATTATGTTGACATATTTTGATCAAGTTTCTTTATTTTATAATTACATATACAAATTCAATAAGAAAACGTGACATATGACATAAGTCCTATCAGCATTGCAACATATACCAAAATTTGAAAAGGCACAACACTAAGGTGTTTCACAGTCAAACCAAATGTAAAAATAAGAACAAATTTGTGATGAGTCATTTAACGAAAAGTGCAAACCCGACAGTTACCGCCTTGGAACGGTCAGTCCGCAAGATGGGCCAACTTGGGTTCTTAAACCGGTTTTACAGAGCTTTAACCTCGCCATTCATGATGGAATTGACAAATGAAAGCAATGAAAAAAATGAAAAGAAAACCGATCTATCTGAATACGAAACGTCTAAGTTTCTTTCCAGAAAAAAGTAAGATTGATGATGCACATTTCTCTTGATAGTTTAATTAAGAGTGTAATCACAACGTATGAACCACTAAAACCCCACTAATTTATAAATTGTTATTCACTTGAAGGAACAAATAATGCATCGGTAATAATAATTTTCTGTGACAAGCATTTATTCCTAGAATACATAAGAGTCATTTTAGTTATCAACAGCATAACAGACTTTTCTAAGCACAGAACTCTACGACTCAACAGTCTGGATTTGTAACACAGTTGAAAGACAACAGAAAGACAGCTGTCAAATGTTTATTCTATTTTAATTATTCATAAAAGTATAGTGTTGTAGCTAAAACGTAAGTAAAAGTAAGCATTGCTTATCAAGAACAAACACAATCAATTCCGACGTAAATTTTGTGTTTACTTTTTAAATGATACAAAAGTTTAATAACAAATGCGCAATAACCGTGTTTGTTGGTAACAATAGAAAACAGAACATCAAAGGTGGATAACATTTACTACATCGTCATGTTAATAATGGATAACAAAGACTGGCGTTTGGGATGAACAAGTCTGACTGAAAATTACAAAAATACAAATGTATTGCCTAAAACGTTTCCTGATAAAATAAATGAAAAAAATATTATTTGGACAAAATATTTAGAAAAGCCAATTATGACAATATTGTTGAATTCAGTTACGTAATGTATACCAAACTTTTCATTGTAAATAAGTAAGTTAAACATTAAATTCAATAAAATTGGCTTTCATAATTTATACATTTGTTTTGTAATGGATTTGGAAGCATGGATATTACTTTGTCAATGCAACAAACATGTTGAAAGTATGTTTGTGTTTTTACATAATTATCAATCATCATCCCCATTTTTTTAAAAATCCCGTATTCCCGATGTTTGGGTTAATTTACCTTGGAAACTGGCGATCTATGGTTCTTGAGGAAAATTAAGCTAAATCTGATACTTGAACAGGACACCGATTTCTTGTATTTACAGAGAATTAATTAATGTAGCATCTGCATAATCGAAGAAATTCAGCTCTCATTGCATTTTAAAGTGTTTTGTATATGAATTAACGTTAAAATCGTTAATTTATTTTTTTTTAATATTTTTTATTCAAATAACGCACGACAAAATATTAACTCTATGGTATATAATTCTTAACGTGAACATAATCTCGTAAGATGAATAGCTACAATAACCAATAAAGTGTTGCAGTGCATTGTTTTTCTGATGTTTTTCTTCAGTTTTTATGTATTCCATCATTTTTGCATTAAATTTTATTTTTGTGATGTCAAACCTTGCTACCTAATAACTAATCAGTTGTGCTTAGCGTATTTAATTATATTTCGGTGTGTATATATTTATAAACGGTGACTTTATTTTGTTTATTGTTTGCGGTTAAACCTATACAAAGCTTTAAAGTTGGCCTTGAGGTTATCTATCAGAATGAAATGGTTGTATGGCTGTTAATTAATAATGTCACAGAAGTATTTTACAACAAAACAAAACAGAAACTTAACACGGAAAAACATGTCATATCAAAACGCATAAACATTGAATGATTATACCTTGCATTTTTTGTCGAATTATGTGCGGTAAATACGACGAATTTTCTCGCGTTTAAAAGATAAATTTTCCGTTTCCATTCAATTTTGAACAATTTTTCTTCAGGCGAACGCATTGAGACGCAATATAACTGTGTTATTTCTTCTTCAGGACGGAAACGTTAAAGATGTTTTAATAAATAATAATAATAATAATAATAATAACAATAATAATAAACAAATAAGGTCGTCTTAAGGTTTACGTCATGAATTCACGTTAAGTTCATTCAATAAAAACGAACATGAAATAAAAGTAACATACACATTTGCATCCCATTTACAATACCTCAGACAAGTAAACGTGCAAGTATGAAATAAGTGTTTGGTTTTGCATAATTTATCGCTTTATGATGCGCTGTGTATTATTTTGTCCAAGATGTCGAGATTTAAAAGTAATATATTTGACCTATATACAGACCAGTACAATCATATACTTGACAATCATGTGAAACAACTCGACTTCATTGTTATAAAATGTGTCTAGCTGTATGATAAAGAACTTTGAGGAAACATAATGTTTTATAAACAATAATCTCAAACGTTCGGACTAAGACACCTCTGACGAGCCCACATTCACGTGTGCTACAAAAACACTCAACATCATGTACATATCAACAACGTCCCTTTAAAATCCAAAATTTTGTCCGAAAGATGGCGATAGTATCGATATTAAACCCAAAATTTACCAGCCATAATCCAAATGTATATTCACACTAGTGTTATTTAAAAACACTTGCTGTAGTCACGGTTGGTCTTTTTTAAATCTTACAGAGCAGACTATGGCCTATAAATAACAATCATGTAACAGGGAATATTTTATTAATTGTTGAAGTAAGCAGTAACGTAAGTTGTGTCTTTAAATGCGACCGTCGCAAGATAATTTATTTCACAATGGGAGACTCTTAAGTTACAAAATGTCTACGATAAAATACAGCTAAATTAAGTACTATGAAAACAGTACAACTAGCACAGGCTCAGACGAAGTAATATGTTATAACATGCTTTGTGGTTATATACCCTTAAAATTATAAAGTCGTGATGAACACAAAAGGATTTTGAAAAAATCCGGTTGGCAGAAAGAAGAATGTAAATAATAGTTATCATAACAAAGTCACTGTGCAATAAAACTACGCATGACGACTCGGTCAATATTATACTTCAATCAGGGAACTTGCACAACACATAATGTATGTGGTACATGTAACTGGTGAGTCACCAGGCATGACAATTTATCCGTTTGAATTGTTAAACAACGAACTGTTTACCATCTTTGCAAAAAGGGTTTAAATCAAAGATCGAATATCTATACAAAATAGTGTTACAATTTCATGTAAAATAAGACAATATTTTGTGCAAACATGTGAAGTATTTATTAAACCTTTGGTGCACATTTTTTTATACTATTGTTCTTCTGATCGGCTTTTATTTGCATGAAAATTATTATATTTAAGGATTCGTGAATTAAATTGCTGTGTGTCATTTAATTAAAAAATAGGTATTCAATCAAAGAAAATGCAAGGCCATATTTTAAGGCTCATTAAATAAATCAATAAAAGAATCTAAAGCAACGTATATGTAAGCATGCATTTTTTTGCACAGATTTTCTCAAGTCTCTCAAATCAACAATATTAAATGAATGCTAAACAATGGGATAACACTGTTACAAAAGAAGAAGTATTTCCAAATAATACTGAAAACACAAAAACACGGTTAGTTATCTTCAGTCTGCATCAAAGTCCCAACAGACAACGTAACAACACCTTGGGCCTTAACTGATGTCTTCTTGAGATATCTAATTAAAAATTCGAAACATTTTAAAGATAAAATCAGAAAAAATCGCCCGGGGTATTGGGGGTTAGCAATTCAAGTTCTAAACCTTTTGAGCTGTGTTTCAGTATGGACTTCCTTTTTATAATTACCTAAACAATTATGACCGTGCTCTTAAATAAGTAAATACATAGATAATAATAATTCAAATAGGATACATATCATCTATATACACATTTTGTATATATATATATACATCTTGTAATTTTCCAAGTTCGTCTTGGTATTATATTTTATTAAACCATTTCAGATCTAAAATTCTTACTCTGTCTAAAAAGTATCGGTCTCAACCTTTTTATCATTAAATGGAGCTAAAACATTTCTTGTGACATTTCTTCATCCACCTGCGCCAAGCAAGTTAATAAATTATCCATGCTTAAATTATAACACTAAGAGAGAAATATGTTTGAAATCAATAAAATTGATGTTAAAGAAGAAGTCAATTAAAACTAAATATAATTTGTCTTGTCTTTGTTTAATTCATCTGTATAGACATTTGTTTTTTTTGTCTTTTTAATTGACTTATCTTCCCTTCAGGTACTCTTAAAGGCATTTGATGACTGTTTAATTTCATGTAAAGAAACAAATTCTTAAAAAAGTCTATTAAAATATTTATCTCTGTTTTATAGTCATGTATATTTAATCGTTTTCACACGTTTTATACATCGAAATGGCTATTTTTCTTTACGGAAAATGCTTGTTAAATATTTATGCACAGATTATATTGTTATTTATAAGTAATTTAAAGCTAACAGTACGGTGTATTTTATACCAAATCAAACAATGCTTAGGAAATGTTTCTCACAGAAAGTAACTGTTTTCCTAGTGGGCATCTTCACACGCACAACATCGTACTGTCAAAGAATGATATCTTTTTGAGAATGCCAGATATAGGAAGGTACGAAGGAACTGCCTTTCGAACTTAAATTTGATTAAAGGATTGTCACAAGTTTTTCGACTTGATATATTATTGACTAGAACAGTTATATCACCTATACATGTAGAACAGTGTGCTTAGGAGCACAACATGTATACGGAATCACAGATGTCTTTGGTCTGTAAAAAGAATTCCTTTAAACAAAAAGATTGTTTGTCGCATTTGTTCCTTTTTATTACGTCAAAGGAATTACCAATTTATTCTCATATAATTACTTTTTAAGCTAGATCACTCAATTTTCACATCAAGGTTTATACAAAAAGGTGTGTGTGGCGTTACAATCACTGGCGCAAAAGAAATTAAAATCCAGCAACAAGCATATTTTATTAAACAAAACATATTGCCATAAGTATATATTAACAAAAAGAACAATAAAGCATGTATCCCAAATAAAGACAAAACTGATGCAAGTCCTATTAAATTTTCCATTTATTGGATGAAAGTCCAAATTCCTTTTCAAATCTAGAATAATGACTTAACCTAAAATTGTGATGGCATCCTATATACTGCTTGTAATCCAACAGTGTTCCCACACTGCTGTCCTGCAGATCATTTGACCATTTGTTTGGTAAAACCTTTAGCTATTATTGTTAGCTTTTACCTAAGCGATAGTTATGTATAGAGGACCTGAAACGAGATTTTATTCAATACAAACATGTATTTAACGAGTCCAGGAAAAGTGATAGTTTAGAGCTTATGGCGAGGTTACTATCACTTTTCCTGGACGAGTTTTATAATTGTTTATATTAAATGACAACGCGAGTCAGATTTTTTATCATATGATTTTAATCGCATACTACAAGGTAAATAGTTCGATTCTACCTATAAACTACAACAGAAAAGTCGGGACCTCATACGAGCTGAATAAAAGACTAAATGTTCTAGAGTCTTGGTACTTCAAAAATGCACGTTCAATTTCTTTATAAGTTCAGTTACCATCTAAAATAAATAATACTAAAAATCACAATTTAAACTGTTTTGACTGCGTATTTTAAAGTAAATTAAAATATAAGTCTAATTAACGTTGCGCAACTATAACTATTAATTTATCAACTAATCCTTACATCCAGACATATTTTAGTAATCAGTGATAGTGTTAACTAAGCTATATTTTACATAGGTACATAGCTGTACATATTTAGATCGCACACAAAAATCAACATTTCCGCTTCCGCGGGCAGTCTAGGGTCGATTAAATGTAAAGCCATAGTTTTTTACATTTGCTATATATAAAGAGCTTCGATGACTGTTTTCAATATGTAGTGATAGAAATCTATGACCGATGTATGCCCTTCAACTAATGAACAATAATTGTGCGGCTTCAGCAAGTTGCTTTAATTTTGTGACACGACATAAATGCACTTGTAATAAATTAAGTAACGTTTATAAATATGACTTCTTTAAGTGCGGTACAGATCGCTTGTACAGGGACCGAATAAAACCGAGTTACGCCCGTTGGCTATACCGAATTATTAGATACAAATGTAATTTAAAGAAAATTATAGCGTCCCCACTGTGGTAACTTTGTGTAGTTTAATGTATTGATGTATGACTTTAAGTGTCTAGGAACTGTTAGGCGACAGGGACAAGAATGTGGTGTTTATCGGATCTATGGGGCTTTGGACATTTTAGTAACAGTATGCGGCGGCAGCAGTTTGTACAATATCTATGAATATGGCAACTCTATGTACTCTCCTTAAAATGCATACCGTCATATCCTTTTGCAAGTTAATTTGTTGGGTGGAAGGGGTGATTCGTAAGGCACATCTCGATGTATGGTGAATGTAAATCCCTGTTCTCCTTTCGGCCCTACCTATACTATGCTCGAGTCAACGTTTCTACTCCATTCAATTTTAATTCGGAAATATTTTAGTAAGTCCTATTACATTGCATTGCAATATACACACAAATTTGAAAGTCACAGGACAAATGTATACACATGCAAGCAAAATGTAAAACTACATTTGTAATGAGTCCTTATAAAAACAAATCCAATAGTTACCCCCTTGGAACGGTCAGTTGGACAAAGGGACCGACTGGGATCCCTTAACCGGTTTTACAGATCTATAACCTCACGCATCCATGTGGTTTCTCAAATGCAAGCAATGAAAATAACACCGATCTATTTTACTAACAAATTTCCAACCGCTGATGCTTTCTTAGATAAGTTATGACGTCGTTAATGACGCAACTGAAAGAAATCCACATGGAATCTAGAAGGTTGGACCAAGTTTATAAAATGATAGCACAGTGTTTTTATCTGCAGTCTAAATAAAGCTAACTTCAAAGTTGAGAGGACAGAGTACCAACGCATATACATTTTATTATAATATTATATATTCAAATCTAGATACAAACAGTCCACGCTAGGATATGTTTTTAAGAGCAGTAACAATAAACTATTGCAGATAATGTCGACTTGGAATCAACCGGTATATAAATGTATGGCAAAAACATGAAAACATGTTACGTTGTGAAAAACAGAAAAAAAAACTACACATGTTTAACTACGAAGGTTACACAATATCAATTAAATATTTTCTGACATTATTTGATCATTTGCCATCTGTTGTCAGAAACAACTGAGACCAGATATGGTATCAGCATTTCGTTTTGCCCTTTTGCTGACTGACCATTTCAATGCGGTAACTGTTTGGTCTCCTCTATTTTATAACATTTTACACAGGTTTGGTGTAACTACATTTGACTGACATATTAAGACATATTTGGCTTGCATGTGAATACCTTTGTCCTGTGAATTTTTATTTTTTATATGTTGTAATGGTCATAGGTCATATATATTCTTATTCATGATCACAAAATTGTTACTGGTGCAGTGTGGCGGTCGTAAAATATCCCCAGGGCACGAAGACACTGTGTGGACATTATTTTTCAATGGCGTCACTACTTTCGTCATAACTTATCAAATAAAACGTCAGGGCTTAGACATTTATTAAAATAAATCTTTTCATTACTTGCATTTGAGGAACCTATCAGGAAGTGCGAGGTTAGAGCTATGTTAACCGGTTTAAGCACCCCAGTCGGTCCATATTGCCGACTGACCTTTCAAAGGCGGTAAAGATCGAGTTTGTAATTTTGTTAAATTACTCATCACAGATTTGTTCTTACTTTTACATATGGCTTGCGTGAGAATGCCTTCATCATGTGCCTTTTCAAATTGTAATGTATGTTACAATACTCATAGGAACTTGTACTATATTCTTACTGATAAAAAATGCGACTGAATCTAAATATATAAGGAATGGGTAACTGGTTCTACATGTACATTTTACGTGTATGTGAAACTGATAATACAATGTTTTCTCTTAAACATACGAACTCTCTTAGTTAATTAGAATGTGCTTAAATTGTATTCATCTCTATCTATATCATTAAACTCTTTACCGCTTTTGAAAAAATAATACCGCATTATAAGTCTACATAAGTATGAGTTCATTTTCTATTAGCAAAGAAATGCCACTATAAAGTGGAAATAAAGTATGTCAACACACACATATTCTCTTAATATATTGCTAATTGGACACTATATTCTTTTTGAACTGATTAATTGTACAATATCACAAAGGTTCTATTTTAATGATGTTCACTTTTAAGGAAAAAAACGTTCTGTAATATAAAGAAAGATTTCCTTATGAAGTATTTAATACCTAAAAACACACTAAGAAAAAAAAACCCGTATATTTGCATTATTTTTCTGTCCTTAATAAACCATTTTATGCTGTGTCCAGAGAGAATGAAAACCTAAAACAGATGTTACGTGTTAGTGTGGAATATAATCTAGATTGGCACTGTGGTCACAAAATACAAAATGCATACGAATAAATAAAACATAATACTTTAACTAGAAATATTGACATACACCTCGCAGGTGTTGTATGACGATGTAAATAAACAATGTTAATGTGGAATATGCCCTATTGATTCTAGGATATGTATCATGAAACACTAAGAAAATTAATGCTCAACTGTGGAATAGTACGATGAAATTTCAAAATACGCTAATGATAGTTCGCCACAATGCGAAAAGAATTAATTAATTAACTTATTTATTTGTTGTTTTTTTTGTATTTATTTATTCATTCATTTCTTTATGATCTTGTAGCCGAAGTTCTTTTTTCAACTGTAAAACAACTTGAGAGTTAATCGTTTCTGTAAACTGCTGACGATCTAACGTTAAACAATTGTAGTCAAAGATTGCTTGTAATTTCTGTCTAAAACATAAAATTATTAGCAAATACTTACTGACGTAATAAATCTTAATTATTTATTTGCTTTACTGTATATAAAATAATGTTTCGTTTGTTGACTGAAAACATCAAGAATGTTTTAAAATTTAGTATGCGAGTTGTTTGTTTCAGTAAAGTGGCATTTTTTACAATCAGACTTTTAGCGCACAGAAACTGTGCAATTGTCAACACAAATTACCACTATCAATTACAAGCATATAACAGTATTATCAGAAAAATGCTTCTATATTGACAGAATCTTCAAAATCAAGCACAATAATGATGTCCATTATAACCTATTTTTATATTTATATTCTTGATAACATCAGCCAGGAAAAGCTTTTTACAGATAAACTGAACCTCTTTTCTTCGCCGGCGTCGGCATACTAAACACTCGTTTCTTACAATGGTCCATTGATTGCTGGATAAAAGAAGAAGGAATCAATACAACGATACTATTGGAGTATCTCTAGAGATAATGTCCTATTTACCATTCAGTTCCAAACTAATTTGCCACAGCATGGATAGTGTTTCTGATACGATGACATGTACATTCTCTTATCAAAATCACTCGTGTTATAAGGTATAAACGATACATGTTTTAACGCGAGTCGTTCCATCTTTTTAATTCCTTGTGCTTGTATATAACTTTTAAGTTAATACTCAGATGCATAAATATTATGGTAATATCCACTCGGCGATTGACATGTTTGGGTTAGTAAACCATCTCACTGCATGTCGGGTTTGCTCTTTTTGTTAAATGACTCATCAATTACTTTTCGCTTGGCTTGCATGTGAAATACCTTTGTTCTGTGCCTTTTTGGAGTTTGGTATATGTTGCAATGCTCATAGGAAATTTGTCATATATTCTTTTTCAAACAATGATAACATTTACATTACCAATTTCTAATGTTCTAAAATATCGTTGCAACAGATGGACGCAGTGCAAAATATTAATTTAGTTTTGTTTTCCTTCCGAATGAGTCTTTCTTGTCAATTTATCAAAGGGAATTGATTTGTGGTTGTTTTTACAATGTCAACAATCCATGGGTTGTTGATATGGTGTACTAACATTACATCTATTATTCGTGATCAAGAAACAAAAGCGGCCGAACATTTACGTACTAATAAAGGACATATTTCAATATTTTTCAAGTCATCCTTGTTTCATTCTAACTTGCCAACAGTAAACAGTATTAACTACAATTGCAACATTAAACAATACTTTCAGCATGTTGACTGTTATTACCATTTAACAAATAAAATATACTAATTTAAAATCTGTTTTAGCATTAAAATACACGTTGTTATGTTTATCAGCTATAAAACACATTATTTCGTTTAAAACACGCAATGTCTAGCAACAATGTTCTATTCATAGAACATTACAGTAATTCTTTGAGAGGTAAGTCCAGCTTCGCTCTATGGGTAGTATTCATTAACCGTTCTTAAGTCAGAATTTCTCATGACATGGACATCTGGACACAAAATCTTTAAAATATACACATAACAACAACATGCATGTCGGATGTTTTGCTTGAGGCTTTAACTGAGTTGATTTGATTTGATAATGATATTTTATCAAGAAAAAAATAAAAACACTTAAGATGCAATGGCAAAAGTGACTTGTTGTTAAGTCATGACTTGGGCTAAACAACGGTTGATGAATACGTAACTCACTCGAGCCATGTCCCCAGTTGTTGGTGCATGTAGCTTTATCAGCGCTTTTAGGTTTAAAAATCTGCGAGGCTACAAACTGTAAAAGTTATAGTTCCCAACCACGGGCCTCCCATACCCAGAGCCGACGCTCTATTATTTAGTGTTAACTTAAGAGTGACATGTGTATGCTTGTTAATTCGTGTTATTGATTTTACTCATTATTCTCAATAAGTTCCTAACAAACCCTTGCTACACATTCATGTTTCGATGAGTTTATATGTGCGTGTCGGCACTCGCCATACTAAATTGCTAAAGATCATATTAGAGTCTCAGTCAGTCGTGTGATAACCAAAATGTCTCTGGTTCGAATCCTACAAAATCCAAGCATTATTTTATTTTTTGGTGTCATTGCAAACAGTACATAACTTAAGTTTACTTTCTAATAAAAATATTGTTGCACATGTGTCGGTAGGTTTGTTTGTGCGTGTGTGTGAGAGTACACACCTAATTAAATAGCTTAAGAGCAATGATGTAGGTGCATTCAGACTCACCTTGTCACACAGAATAAGACCTGATAACCGTTTTATATCAAAGAAAAGCTGACAGCTGTTTCGGTTATTTACTGTTAACAACAATCAGAGCACCAACTGAACTCCGGTACACATATTGACTTGCATTTTGCACTTATGTCGGTATGTCAGCGATATTTTGAAATAATCCGAGCGTTTGCTACGATGGTTGCAAAAGTGGTTAAAAGTCAATCTGATCATTTTAATAATACATAGAACATAAATGATTATAATGCAAAATGATTTTTCACAATATCGTTGTTTTAACCAATAAATTGCGGTAATTAATGGCCATAGCCAAAGAAGTATTCCCTGTTTCAATTTTATTTCTTTATTGCGTGTATTTGTGACTAATTTGCCCAGTCGTTCTCTAAAAATTTGCCATATTCTCCCAATCATTGTTGCTTGGCATGTCAACCAATTTTGCAAAAACCAAAGCTTTGGCAATAATTGTTGCAAAAGTCAAGGTGTTTCAAAATCACACCTGAACCAAAACTTCTAAAAGATATTTGAAAGTTGCTTAGAGCATCAATTCCTTATTATTTATTTGCTCCCCGCCCTCGAACGTTTGCCCTCTATCAAAAATAAAGACCAGACTGTTAGCCTCCTATTTAAATGTAAGGTTAGAAATTTTCTCTCCACTATCCCTGCAAATCCTTTTGATTTTCTTATTATGCGCCGAAGGTAAATCGCTACTAACATTGCATATTTTTTATCACACGCCGCTCACGTGTACTTATCATTTTTAATCTCGCAACACTACCCAACATTCACACGCTCACTATCTGAGCTAAAATGCAGCTTGAAGACAATTATCGATCGATATCATGGTACACTGTCTTTAGACAAAAAAAAGGATAGGTAAAATTGAAACAAACATAGTCTTTGTCGGCGACTTCAAAGGATAGTGATTTGCGATTGTTTCTTGGAGTTGTCTTTGATGCTGCAGTGTTAGCCAGAGAGATTTGTGCGCCAGAGAGAACTAACACCTCATTTATTGGTGACAACCTCCGAAGAATTTAATTCGCCCCTTGATCGACACTCTGCTTGGTGTACCTGATCATTGTCATAACATAGGTATGCATAACTGTGTTAATTACATTATATTTTGAAGATGGTTTTCCGACAACTGCAAGTCATAGTTAATCTTCTGTGATTTAGTCTGATAAGCGTCAATAAGAATAATTAATGTTACATTTAGTACTTTTGAATCTTCAGCACTTTCGGTGCTTTGATCGACATGTAATTTGTAACTACACTGTACCTATACAGTGATGCATATAATAATTATTATATGTGTTATTGAATTGTACTTAAGGGTAAAGATAAATATTTGATTGATACTTTATCATTATCATCACCACCATCATCATGATCATCATGATCATCATCATTATCATCATCATCATCATCATCATCATCATCATCATCATGAACAACAAAATCATCATCATCATCATCATCGTCATCATTATTATCATCATCATCATCATCATATTCATCAACATCTTGTCCTCATGTTCATGATCATTCTACATACCATCATCTCTTTAATACATTGTTATATAAGGTAGATATAATGGGTCGGTAATCGCAGGGGGGGAAGGGGGGAGCAGGAGAAGGAGGAGGAGGAGGAGGAGCAGGAGAAGGAGAGGAGGAGGAGGAGGAGGAGAGGAGGAGGAGGAGGAGGAGAGGAGGAGGAGGAGGAGGAGGAGGAGAGAAGAAGAAGAAGAAGAAGAAGAAGAAGAAGAAGAAGAAGAAGAGGAAGAAGAAGGAGGAGGAGGAGGAGGGGGAGGAGAGGAGGAGGAGGAGAGGAGGAGGAGGAGGAGGAGGAGGACGAGGAGGAGGAGCGAGCAGGAGGAGGAGAAGAAGAAGAAGGAGAGGGGAGGAGGAGCATGAGGAGGAGGAGGAGAGAGCAGGGGGAGGAGGGAGGAGGAGGGGGTGGGAGGAGGAGAGGAGAAGATGAAGAGAAAGGAATAGAGAGAGAGGAGAAGAGGGGAGGAGTGAGGAGGAGGAGGAGGAGTAGAGGAGAGGAGGGGAGGAGGAATGGATGAGGGGAGGAGGGATTGTTATTATTATTATTATGATTATTATTATATTATTTTTATTAGTATTATTATTATTATTATTATTATTATTTTATTATTATTATTATTATTATTATCACTACTACTATTATTATTATTATTAATATTATTATCACTACTACTATTATTATTATTGTTATTTCATCATTATTGCTGTGTTCATACTCTGTATTATCTTTAATGCGTGTACGCAGACATGCTGACTGAATAATGTTCACTTGTGTTTCGTTTCGACAAGGATACATACATGCAAAAAAGACACGATTGTCATCATAGGTCAGTCAGGAAATGCTATATTATCTGATTTGCACTGTATCACATTGTTTGTGATCAGTCTGTGATTGTCCGATCCTGTGTTCTTCTTGTGCGATCTTGTACTATTGGTGTGTATATATTGTTTCTCTTTCTTCTTTACTTTCGGATGAACATTGTTTAGGTTATTCGTAACAATCGTTATCTGTGGAGGAAATAAAGATATATAGATTTAATTAGCGACTCGCATTAACATTGTTGTTAATGGCCGTTTATTGGTTGTAATTTATGCAAACCGAAAAAAAATACACACTTGTTTTCTTAGAAAGTTGTATGTTTTATGCGACTTTAAGTATGTGCAGTTTTAGGCAACTAGCATGTGTTTATGTTTATGTGAGACAATCGTTTTAGAGATGAAATGTGACGGTGGTGAGTAATGCTTTCCTAAAATTCTTGGATGTTAAACGTAACTGAGAACGAGAGGTAAAAGCTAAAGTCCGCCATACAATAAATATGGAATGGTGGGGGCAAACATTCGCCGTTTTATTTTGACATGGGGCAAACGTCCGGCCTTAATACTTGATTGGGTGTGTGTGTGGGGGGGGGGGGTGCTGCAAACGTCCGGTCTGCACTTACAGGGGGCAATGTCCGGATGTATGTATGTTTTCACCTTAAAAGTTTCCTCAGAGGGACTTTGTCAGCAATAACCAACTTCGCTAAAAGTCCGGGTTTGTTTACGAAATAATCGGTGTCCATACTTAAATGCAAAACTTTTATTTCAAAACCTTACAACCACTTTGTGTTAATCCATACATTTGCAATACAAATCCCATCTCTGATCTAAAATAAGAGAATATAGGGCCTTTTATTTGAAATTCCCGGACTTTTTTCTTTTAGATAAAGTTCAATTACAAACAGAGACATGTCTTATCTTTGCATGAACGTGAGCCCTAGATGAATTTATATACTCATAGATATATTTCGGTTGATCTGGGCATGACAATGTAGTCACAAAATTCATCATACCCTGTAAAGCATAAAAACCAAGGAATCCAAAAAGAACGAACTACTTGCATTTAAGGAGTATTTAGGGGAGACTATCCATTAATGTGACTCATTGATATTCCTAAAAGTGACTTATTTAACTCTGAGTGTTTATTGGAATCAGATAGTATTTGAACAATATATATCTTAACATCTCGGTGTTGTTCTTATTGGTCTGTTCTAGATTTTTGCCTATGCGTTCTCTAACGTTTTACATGGTTTTCTCAATCGTTGCTGTTCTAAAAGGACGTGTCTCATTGCAAGAAATGGTGTATCTTCTACCGTTTAAGCACTATCGTATCTCTTTTATATTCCTTGATTCCTAGGTTCCTAAATTCATAATAAGCTCTTGTTGGGAAAAACAGTGGAGTAAAAGGGTATGTCTTTGTTTATTTGTCATTATGGCATAAATTCGCAAGATTTAAACTCACCAGTCTGCCCTTAGACCGACTGAACGTTCCATGGCAGAAACTGCGTGTTTGCTGTTATTCTTTAAATAGTTTACTCGTGTACTATTGTCTTTTGTCTTATGGTAATTTCAAGTTTAATATTTGTGTTAATACGCATGGGATCTTTTCATATTTTCAAACTATCTTATACTCATCAGATAACAGGAAACTATAATTACATGTCACGTTGTCAAAGCAATCTCACAACAGACATATCCTTCGCCTACAACTTTCAACATGAATGGTAATGTTCTTTTCATTACCGCTTCCGCTCTTGAATATAAACAAAATGTTTATAAACTGGCCAGCCCGTTATTAAGGTATTTTGAATAATTGTAGTATCATGTCATGTTTCGATGCAATTAACACTGTTGCTAAGACTAAAAATCGCGATAACATTTTATTTGATCATCTAGTTTTAACAAACGCCGCTTGACGTTCCTAATACGCTTTGCTAAATCCGCGCGGAATCTAAAAATAGTATTAAAAGGCAACGTAGACTTAAAATGAAAAACAACTGTGTAAAATAGTTATTTTATTAAAACAGATTATTTACTGTTGTCACATGCAAACATTCATTAAGTTTTATCGTAATAATTGTTTTTTAATAGGATGAACATGTGGATTCGCCTTTAATGAAAAATGCGGTAAAACTCTTTTTATGTACAATATAATAAAAGTCATCACTTCAAAGCAGTGGAAGTATAAAAAAGAATTCAAAAATTTTTGAAGAATTTATTATGGACCAAAAATAATGTGAATTCGAACTGTATTAATGCAATCAGTGTTACTACATGGAGAAGGTGGCACTAGGTATGAATCGTAATGTCTATAAAGTTTTGTGAATTTTAGTAATCTAATGTTACAATGGACGAAATGTTTCTTTGCATCTATTTGACTTTGATATTGAACCTTTGAATATATGACTTTCAGTGTATCTAAATTAATGTAAATATTGGCTATCATAAATGACAACTCGATTTTTCTTATAAAGACCGGGCATGAACACGTCGAAGAAATCAGGATCATTCAATAAATACTGTCGTCGATGTTTTAATTGAATGTTGGAACTCAGTGTAATCTGCGAAAATTGAAGGAGATTAAATTATACGCCATTTTTATTGTTTCCCTTCCTTTTCCTTTTTCCTTGATTTTGCCCAACTCTCGTCAACCATATTATAACCATTATATACAATTAATTTCTATAGGGCATTGTTGGAATAAGTATCATCTACACCTATCTAACTCGCTATTGAATGATTAAAAGCAACTGACAGCCGGTCACGCACGCCAGTTCATATAAGTAAGTTCAAAGGGTTGTTATTGGAAGACTTGGTTGAACTGTTCCAACCAGCCAAGTACAGTCCATCCGCAAGAGATGATCATTTTATTTGTGGACGTGGCAACAGTAACCAAGACAGAAGGGTGGTTTAATTAAGTATATCGCTGACATTCTTTAGTTGGGGGTTTTAGTGTTTGGGATGATCATTAAATACATGTGATATCTTGTTTCGGTTGTCTTCTTATACATAAGTCACATACACACACACACACTTGGTTATCGAACAATAACAATATGTATCAACCACAGAGGAAAATACCTGAGCAATATCTCGATAGACTCAGTCTCCAATAGGAACTCTATATTGTAATCCTATTTGATGTGACCAAATTCACAACAACATTCATTAGACCTACACTCTACAAATTACGAATGTTACGTCATTTAAGCAAAATGTTTTATAACGCATGGCTGATATATGCATGTATAGTTACGACAGAATACAATGTGTAATTGAATTCATTTTAATGGTAAACGAACAAGTGACAATTTTTCAATAATTCGGCAGCAAAGTAGCAGATTGTATTCTAAATAGCAATTGAGTTGACATAGAAAAGCGGTTAGATTATTTTTGTATTATTTTAGTCCACTTTACAATGGAGCACATTGTTGAATCATTTTTCTACCATGTATGTTTTTTCTCTCCATAGATCTACATCTAGCCAATAACATAATTATGCATTTACTATTCAAATCTTAATAGAAAAAGTCCTTCGCATGGAATTCATTGCAATAACGTAACTTTTGCACATGCAATTCAATCAAAGAAAGAAGTACAAAGAGTAATATTTCAATTACCAAATATAAAATTCGACGAAATTAAAAAGTTATCGTTATGGTTTCCATATAACCCTTGTATTAACACAGATATGTTATTTTATATTAACTGATTGACTGTCGTTTGCTCTAAAGGTCAACGAAATTCAACAGTTTTCGTTATAAGGTTACCTTATAACCTATGTATAAACACATGCATATTATTTCTAATTAACTGACAGAATTTCATTTGTTAGAAGCTTAAAAAAATTCTTAAATAAGAATATTCCAAAGACAGACTTTTTTCTATTGTTCGTTATTTTCTTATGAAACTACAATGAAACATGTTTATTGGAGACAATACATCCGAGATTTAATATGTATAAGCTTTGATAGCTTTCTCAAAGGAGGTAGGCAAAATAAAGCCCGTTATCACAAATAATATAAAGATTTAGATGTTTTAGTTGCAAAATATGTTTTATCATGTTTCTTTTTATTTCGTAGTGTATGCATGTTGCAAATATGTCTATTTTACAAAGGGATAATAGATCTGATGAAGTATTGAATAGAGAAAACATGTTTACATTATCACAATATCAAGCACTGGACATCGAATCCAGAACTTTGAGCTCTTCTTGGCTAGGGTTCACTTTGTATAGGACGAACAAACATTGTTGTCTTGAGCGCTCCTTTTTGCAATGGTCTCCGGAACATTGGCAAAGAACGACCATATTCTTTTTCGTTGGTACGAACACAACATGTTTGGGGCGGTTGGAGGATTCGTCGCTCGCCTCCACAGGATCGGACTGCCGGAGCCGCATAGAGTAGCTTGGCCATTCTTTTCTTCTCCAAGACCTGCAAGTGAGAAGGCGTTAGACCGACCTAAACATGATTGCATTACTTGAAATAAACATTTTTTAAGCAGCTAGTCTCTGTTCGGTCTATTACAAGTAATGTCTCCAAGGAATTGTGTGAAATCTGAGTATGCACAGTTGTTCTTCACATTTGTTACTAGTTACAATATTAAATTTATTCAAAAGGTCAAGAACCCATAACAATTTTAAATTTGAATACTCTTTCATTCGAGATGGTCCTGATTGTTGTTGTTTTTATAGCCCTAAAACAGGAAAGTGGTTGGGGTAATATTTTAAAATTAATATTAATTTACTTTTTTGTATATGCATTTATGTGATAATTATGTTTCCTCGTATCAAAGAAAAATAACCACTTAAGAACACGTAAACACGCTTTTATACAAACAGCGCGCCTGGTTACTATATTTCACATAACAATATTGCATTTCAGTATCATCTGTTGCAACTTATTTAGGGCTTATTATAACTTTTGCAGTGTACTTTTGAACATACGTGTATACGGTATTAAATCTAATCTATTATTCAGTATACTTTGAATTGTTATTTTGTCTTTCACTACAAGCTTCGAAAACAATCAAAAGACAAAAACATTTTGGCTAGAAAAAAACAAGATGAGCATAGATGGTGCCATTATATAATAATAGTTTTACCATTTACTATTTAATTTTAAACTAGTTGCCTACGTAAACTCTAGATAACAAAACATTATACCGTCATTATACTGTTGTCTTTATCAAGATAGTTTTAAACGTTTTTCGTGAATTGAGTTTTAAATTTAGTCAAACAAATACCTTCACAAAAAATAATTGGTATGCAAGTCAACAGCGTAGAACATTTTGTCTATAAGTGAAACGTAAACGGATGTTAGTTTGCATGTATACAGAAAACTACGTATAACATAAAATGGCTAACACGTTTCGATTGTGTAATCATAAACCCTGTTAACTTATTCTTTTAGTAAAGTGCGTTGGGTTTTATTTTTCAGTTTAATACTGTTATACATAATGCATACAATATTTAACGGCATTGAACATTAAATTGGAATGTGGCCTTATCTGGATTCACAGTTTAATCACAGTGATATGTTACTGCGTTGAGGGAAGGAAGATGGGCTAGGTTGGGTCTAGCAGGCTAGACACAGATTCAAGCCCCAATGCTATCAGAAAAGGGATAGGGATGAGTACGTTACTGACCACTGGAAGTGCAGAATGCCCATGTGCATCAAATGGGACTAATTCTTTTACGACCTTCTCCCCTATGATATCGCTGTGTATAATAAATGAATCAAGTATACAGCTGTGGTCTTACAGCATTGTGTTATCTATGAATGGGGAGACTCTAGAATGTCATTTTCAATTCATTGACTTAAAGCGATTTTAAAGATTTAATGGTCTTAGGCTTCAAGCCCTTTATTTAGAGAATGGTGGACAACTTTGGAAAACGTAAGATTCCTAGACCTGGAACACTTGTAGTTCGAACAAGTGTGACACATTCCATATAGATTCGGGTGCTTAAACTGGCATTAACCTGACACGAGGGACTATTTCCAACATTCCGTACATCTGGGATAAGAAGTTAACATCATTTACTCCCTTGAACAGTCTTAACCAATAAACAACCGTCTGCTACTGAATCCCAAGGTGGTTGGACGAAAGCTCAGTAACCAGTCTGCTACTGAAGCCCAACGTGGTCGGACGAAAGCTCAGTAACCAGTCTGCTACTGAAGCCCAAGGTGGTTGGACGAAAGCTCAGTAACCAGTCTGCTAATGAAGTCCCAGGTGGTTGGACGAAAGCTCAGCAACCAGTCTGCTTATGAAGTCCAAGGTGGTTGGACGAAAGCTCCGGGTAAAGCTTTTAAACATATATTATGTAAATATATTTTTTTAACAGTGAACTTTAAGTTACATCTTATTTTACTGCGGAAATAATAGAATTTGATTAAAATATCCCCAAAAACTTGTCGTTGTGATGCGGAAAGTGCATGTTTGAAGTCTACATTTTTTTTGTAATGCATGCAAATGATAAACATTCCATGATAACTCTGCATTTAAACAAAGCAACCAACCTAGTTACATCATGCGTAAGTGTGTCTAAATATAACTGAATACAATTGCTATACATAAATGCATAAGCTGAAAATATATGGTCATTAATAAAATATCATAATTGTACAATGCTATTATTAAGGCATAAGTCGAAGCAGACAACTTTGGCTACATAAACCATCACGGTCACTAGAAAACCAGTTTGCAACTCTGACATTGGCAACAAGTACAAACGTTTGAATAGACGTACAATGCACACAAAACATTGACACAAAATAGTGACAAACGATCTGATTAAATTTTAAACATAAAATATGCACCACGAAGACATGAAGGTCATTCGTTTTAGTACAAAGTAATTAACAGTATTCATTAAGTCCATTCTAAATTTGAGAGAAAGAAGTATATAAGTGAGAATACAGAAGAGATATTTCGATGATCGTCAATACTATGAGCACATAATGAAAATCGGGAATATTTAAAGCTTTTGCCAACTTTACATATCTTTAAGTGGTGTATATGAAGGTACAATTTCTGTATGGTACTAAAAGTAAAACGCTACTGCAATATAAAGAAAAACTATTTATTGAGAGAAAGGCACAGACAATATTTATAAAATAAATTTATATACATAACAAAACAAGTAAGAATTTAAGAAACTATGTTCTAATTTACCTTAAGTTAATCATGTCCATGCCGAAAAAAGCATTGCAGCAACCAGAAAAACACAAAAAGCAAGGAACAAAACAACACAAAACTTTAAACAGAAAGCCGATGAACAAAATTTGATACTTTAGAAAATAACAAAATGATTTGGTGAAAGTTCCTTCTTGTCTATGAAGAAACTATGTATTTTGAATAAAATACTTGTTTTATAGTGACGTTTTAACTGTTCGAACAGATTTCGAGTAAGCGCGTGTGGTATGAAGGCGACAGTGATGATTAGAGCCAAGCCTCTGCTCGACTGACCTTGGATTATGAACCTTGCACAAGTGGAAAGCTCCATAAATCATAGGATTGAGGACACTGTTGGACAGGCCAATGAAACTAAGAGGTAGCATGATCTTAGTGAACATCTTCTCCGGGACGTGGTTGAACGTGTCCCAGGTAAATAGGACGTAATATGGCGTCCAACAAATGATGAACGCCGTCACTATCAGTATGGACATACGCAAGGCTTTCCGCTTGGCTTTCCGAAATAAGTGGCTGCGGAACTGGCCGCGGATCTGGCCGTGGTCCGATGATGAAACTGAGCTAGGCTCCGGATCTGAAAACAATAAAGCATTAATATGAATATTGCGTTTATTTGTTGATATTACCTATTTGATTATTAGGTCGTTCTGCTGTGTGAATTGCAAATATATAGTTTCTAATATGCAATTATAATGCTTGAGATTTGTTAACTCTCGGTAATAAATCTCTACCTTTGTTGTGTGTGTTTTTTAAATTAAATTATACATATCCAATTGAGTGTCAGTTTACTTCAAAGTATACATGAAAATTCTGTAATACATTCAATAAGAATCAAGTCTTTTCATTGCAAAAAATATAGCAAGTATAGGCCATATATAATATATGAGGAGACGAAATAATGTTTAACATAGTCTCTTCCCCAATGATATTAACCCTTACTGTAAACATAATGCAGTTTATTCTAATGCATGGACAAAATTGGTTCGTGTTAAAAAGCATAATATTAAATATCAAAGCATTTATCTTATTAAATCATGTGGAAAAGATACACGTATGTTATAGATAAAATACCGTCAAAAGCTATATGAAATTTTGAACGTGTATTTCAAAAGAAATCTAAAGCCTGCTATTTCGAAACATAAACATGGTATGTCTACCAACGAAAGATCAACTAGTGAAGTTAGTTGAATTGATATCTAACTCAAACTTAAATAAAACGGCAGAGTGACCTTTTCTCTCTTTCTATTTCATTCTCTCTCTGTGTCTCTCTGTGTCTCTCTGTCTCTCTCTCTCTGTCAGTCTGTCTGTCTGTCTTTCTCTGTCTCCCTAGAGAGGGAGAGAGAGAGAGGGGGA
The DNA here is from genome assembly GCA_007844125.1 of Sinonovacula constricta. Classification (NCBI taxonomy): domain Eukaryota; kingdom Metazoa; phylum Mollusca; class Bivalvia; order Cardiida; family Solecurtidae; genus Sinonovacula; species Sinonovacula constricta. Next base: position 2,043,098 of record CM017559.1, read on the forward strand.
GAGAAAGAGAGAGAGAGAGAGAGAGAGAGAGAGAATTAGTGCTTGTTCAGTTGTGCATATTTAAATAAATATGAAAGCGCTTCAGATCATAGAAAAGACGTACCTCTAAAGTCTTTAGACTTTCTTGTAATAGTTCCAGAAATGAGCCCATATGCTGTTCCCATGATTAACAAAGGTATAACAAAGCTGACGAGTGAAGTACTGATACTGTACATCTTCTTTCCCCAGGCTACAGTGTATCCATGATCTACACATTGGACAAACACTTCCTTATATGGCGCCTGTACAACTTTGAATATGAAAAACTGAAACGAAAAATATATAATAAGGAAATATGGCAAAGTATGCAAATTTTGCTAAAATACCCTAAAGGCACGGGTCAAAGGTATCAACATGCGAGACAAATGTTATTGTGAGAACACAATTGTGTGATGAATTATTAATCAGACTGGGCAACTGTAGCAGTTGAAGTTCGCCTAAATTTGAAAGATTATTAATATTCATAAAAGTGCATGTACAAGCACAAAAGTGCTTATTTAATGGTTTTAAAGTGTGCATATTATATTACCAAATACGAGATATATTTACTTGAAACTTATGTTTAACTAAGACAATTACGTATTATCACACGGAAGGTTGCTGAGGTAATTAGATTTACAGAACTCCGCGAAACAAAATTAGATTGGGATGAAGATGAGAAAATGAATTAATGTGCTGGTTAAGATTAATAACAAAAGGAAAGTAATGTCGATGCAAATACATTAAAATTACTTGTAGGCACCGCCCGGAATAGAATTATACAGGAATACCTTTGAATAGGGATGGCGTAAACTTATACACAATTAGCAAACAGCTACAACCAAGTTCTAGTAACGTGTTCTAAATTATTTGTACAGTCCTTTGCTCAACTATTTCACTAAACTTTTATTTTATGACCTACTTAATTGATTTCAATTATAATAATAGAAAATACATTTAAATTCTTCTCCGATATATAACTGTAAAGATGGTTCGTTTGAAATCACGCTTTCAAAAATCAGCAAGTGAATACATCCGTAGATATTATGTTATAGTATATTATGATATTGTTTATTATAATATGCCATGTTAATATAGTATAGTATAGTATAGTAAAGAATAGTAAAGAACAGTACAGTACAGTACAGTACCGTACCGTACCGTACCGTACCGTACAGTACAGTACAGTACAGCACAGCACAGCACAGCACAGCATCTTAGTACAGTACAGTACAGCACAGCACAGCACAGCACAGCATCTTAGTACAGTACAGTACAGTACAGTACAGTCATAGTACAGTACAGTACAGTACAGTACAGTACAGTACAGTACAGTACAGTATAGTATCATAGTACAGTACTGTAAGTACGGTATAGTATAGTATCATAGTACAGTACAGTACAGTATAGTATCATAGTACAGTACTGTACAGTACAGTATAGTATAGTATCATAGTACAGTACTGTACAGTACAGTACAGTACAGTACAGTAAGAACAGTACAGTACAGTACAGTATAGTACAGTACAGTACAGTACAGTACAGTACAGTACAGTACAGTACAGTACAGTACAGTACAGTACAGTACAGTACAGTACAGCGATAATTACATTACATCTATAGACGCATTTTTCTCATATCAACGGTCTTGATTGAGTGTATTTAGAATGTTCTTACACGCTTGTGATACAACGTGTTAGGTATGTCCACTGGATATCGGTATTTGAGAGAAGAGTTGTCAATCCTGTATTTGTCTTCTAACCACAGTCACAAATATCGTTATCAGGACACAAGGCTTAAACTAATACCCTTTTCTGATTGCTGGATTTAAGAAGGTGGAAAAATGTCAAATACAATCACACTCTTTTATTAGTAAATTGTCTTATTTGCATCTTGAAATGAAAGTGTCAATGTTTGAGTGTCCAGTCCGACAGATTGATGTTTTATTGTATATGCGTTTTTAAGACATAGTTTGATAGCATTTTTTAATGTAATGACTAAAATATATATGAAAATACCATAATCCATGTCAATTACGAACAATGTACGTACATGTTTTGTACGTACCGCTGCGTAGCTGTAAACCGTGATAATTTATTATATTGTATTCTATTAG